>JAZHYW010059652.1:0-32500 GCA_037355805.1 Ixodes ricinus | reverse complement strand
ACTGCGCGACGCACATTTAAGACGCCAGTCGTACCGCACTGGCACAATTTGTCATGTACGTCGGAGACATCAAACGCCCATTAGGGCTGACTACATTTCCGCGGCGTCAAACGAACGCACAACACAATTACTTGAGTCCCTCGCCGTGCTTCTGAGACTCTCCAAAGGGGAAAAAATATTTAAAAAAAAGTGCAACACGCAAATAAAAAAGCAAATCGAGTAAATGGAAGACGGTTCACTGGCGTGGCCGCACAAGGCTTTCGGAAGTAGGACAAAGAATCGTTCATTTTTATTAAAGCTTCGCTGGGCACATTACCCGGGAGATACCTCTTTAACGAGCTTCGAGTATAGAAAGTAAACTCACAAATCCTTAGGGGGACCCACTTAAGTGAAAGTGAAAAACAGTTATCTAGAATTCCCTTCCAGTTCGGTATACGCTGAAAGCACGTAAGTTACAAGTAGAATGTAAATGGTATTCCAGCGGGTGGATAACAATGATGAACGATACAAGATCCTATGACGCGACGCATAAAGAAGTGTAAATCTACTTAAAAACGTCATATACTGTAAAATACTTAAATTTCGCGATGACCTAATTTTTGTAAATTGCGCGAATCGTCTATACCGTATTTACTCGAGTAATAGCCGCACCATTTATGAACAAGGCCCTTGCGCCTACTTTTCCACAGAATACATATACAGCAAATCATTGCGTTGCGCATAAGTAACATAGCGAATACCCAGATCGAGAACACGATTCTCCATACAAATGAAATATTCACAGGTGGTATCTTCGCACGAAGACGTTATCTCCGTCCTGTAAACTACAGGAACCATGCTGTCGATCGCGGTGATGGGCAATCTGCATGCTCCGCGGAAAAGCGAATCCTCAGGTTTTCTTCATAAACAGTGCGGCAATTACTCGAGTAAATACGGTAATTGGCGAAAAGTAGGTCCCTAGAACAATTCCGGTAAAATGTAAACACATTGGGATGTATATTGATATTCCACCACGTCGCGAAAATTAGAACCCGCGAATTATTCCAAAACTTCATCTTTGACCTAAGTCGCGAAATATTGAGCCCGTGAAAAATAAGTCGTTTACAGTATTTGTCGCTGTTACTGTATCTGGGACAGCGTCATCTATTCGTATCGGAAGCGGCGCAGCACTCACTGACGGAGGCTTTCAGCGCGCTTTTTAACGCGATAAAGTTAAAAGGCAACTGCGGTCAATATTTTTGAATTTGGGATTTTGACTGTTTTCAGCTGAAGCAGTGTCCATGAATTACAAGGTTTGTTTTTTTTTGATATTGCGCGTAGTTTTAAAAATATCACGGCTCGAAGTTTGATTTCGGGCGTCTACGGCGGAATCGAAACTATCTGCTAGGCGAATGGCAACACTGATCATCAGCCGTACGGCCGGGACGTGACGTCACCGTGGTGCTGTGGTATGCGGTACAAGCAATCAACCACAGCTCCACCGTGACAGGACGCCAAGGGGCTGCGTCAGTTTTCCTTGACTGAACGCTAACCCGCTTGCCGCCCTCTGAAGAGCAGCTGGTCGCATCTTCAAAAAAGGTTATGGGGAGTACCCGGCTTCACTTTGACGCAATATTTCGGCTGTGATCCTATTTTGTGCCACTAAAGTGATACCAGTAATTGGTATGCCAGAAAAGGCGAGCCGTCCTCAGCGCCATGCCTGAAAAGCCGGCGTGACGCCCGTGCCAGAAAAACTGCCGTGACGCGAAAATCCTGATTGGTCGATAGAGCCATGACGTCACAGCCACGTGACCTGGGCTCGTCTGTCTGGAGGAGCTTACAGTTTCCATCCGTCGCCGAGTCCGGCCAGTGGCGCTGCGATCCTGCCGTCATTAGAGTAACTGGATATGCTACGCTTGCGTAGTATCGCAATGGTGCCATTCTGGAGCCAAGCACTGCGGGAAGCCACGGCCGGTTTTGCAGGGGACACGAAGGGGCAGACGCGAAGCGGCATGCTATGGCGTGCTGCGGCGCGTTGCGTAAGGAAAATAGTGCGGCGACGAGCCGTTCATGCGCCGTCATCTTCGTCCCGTCGTTTCCTGTTTCCCTCTCGATTGCGATAAGCGCGCCCGCGGGTCACGCGTCGTCGTGGTGTACGGTGTCCACGGCTCCACGGTCGTGGTGAGGAATTGTCAAGTCGCTGTTGCCGATCTCCTTCCCATACGCAAATACGAGTTGGCGATCTCCTTCCCATTCGGAAAAGTCGGACGAGATGGCGTCTCACATCGGTTCTCGCCGTCGGAATCCAGTACAAGCTCTTGCCGCTAACACACCTACAGCTAATTTAAAATACAATCTGAACTTTCAATGACAACTTCCTTAAATAATGACATAAATACTTAACAGGTAATTAAAGCACTTAAATACATATCTCCGTTAATATTAATATACCACTATCTCCTCCTCCGGCCCTCCTAAGTAAAAAAAAAAAAGATCTCATAGTTGAATACACGTAAATTCTTCACCACATATCATAGGAAAGCCATAATAAACTAAATAATAATTTATAAGCAATATTCCTCTTTTCAGAATAAATATCATGAACCCAAGCCTCTGGCGCCGTCGTCCACCACCTAAGAGACACGAAGCCTCCTTTGCTCTCAAACAAACCTTGTTATAGTTGTTGTTGTTGTTGAATTATGTTTATTGATGAGATGAGTGGTTCGGCTGTCTTGGTGGGGTGGCCTGAGACAGGAAGGGGGGACCTGGGGGTTCAGGGGGAAAGGAAATGAATGATGTGAAAAAAATAATTAAATATGATGATGGGTCCCCGTCTCCCTGATGTAGCTCATCAGGGAATCGAGGACTGCTTTCCTGTGCTGCGGTGTTCCCTGGGGTCGGGACCACTCCTCGAGCGTCGCCGGTCTTTCCTCTTCTCGAAGAGATTGGATCGCTTTCTTCCTCAGCCGTTCCAGGCCTGCACAGTCCCAGAGGAGGTGGCGTAGTGTGGCGATGTTGTTCCCGGTGCAGGCCTTGCATCTGGAGCCCTCGAGGTCGACGAGCCCGAAGCTCGCTTGTTTGGCCGGTGTGAATGCTGTTCCGGTCCTGATCCGTCGGACTCGGACAGCTTCCCATCTGGTATAGCTCGCTGGTATGTTGTCTTCTTGTGACGGCAGCAACCCTCTGAGGTAGGCCTTCCTCGCCTGCTTGGCAAGTTCAGCCTGTTCCTCAGGGTCTACCGTGGTATTCGTTTCAGAATGAGAGGTCGAGTCAGTCGCGGAGCTGTGAAATATTTCTTCCGCTGCGGCCCTGTGTGCCCTCTCATTCCCGGGGATTTTGCTATGCCCGGGAAGCCATGTGATGTGCAGGTCGGTGCCACGTATGCGAAGCTCCGTCGCCACTTTCTTGATCTTTTTTATTGTTCGGCCCTTTGGTCTGCTGCTGCGTGTTGCGTTAATCGCTGCTTGCGAGTCTGTAAAAATTCTGGCGTGAGGTGCCGTCGCGCTCTTTCCTGCGATGTCCTGGGCCGCCGCCAATATCGCCCTCAATTCGGCCTCCCTCACCGTCGTGCCCGACGGTAGTAATTCGGTTTGTGTCCTGCCTCTCCTTGCGTCATGCCAGGCCGATGTCACTTTCTCACCGTTCTTTGCGGCGTCGGTGTACCGTACTTCTTCGTTCGGCGCATGGGTTTCGCACCATGTCGCGTGCATCCTTGCGGCTCTAGCCCTCTTCCCTTGGTTGAGAACTTGAGGTAGAGGCCGATGATCCGTTATCATCTCGTCCCGCCAAGGAGGTAGCGCCTCTTCCAATGGCGGCTTGTTGCTTGTCTCGTATCCCAGGTCTTGCAGGAATCTACGTCCATGTTTAGTGCGCTCAAGCCTTTGAAACTGAGCGATTGCTTGGGTTTCGGCCCTGTCTTTTATGGTGTTCATTTGAGCTTCCTTTTCTAGCATTTCGAGTGGCGTGTATTTTGGAAGGCCCGTGACTACTCGTCTGGATTGGTTGTTAAGTCTCTCGAGTTTCTTCCACTGCGTCTGGTTGAGATTCAGCCAGTTGCAGCTGTAGAGTGCTCGTGACGTAAGAAGGGCCTCTGTGAGGATACGGAGAGCCTTCTCATCTGCTCCCCAGGACTTACTTGTTGTTTTCTTTATGAGCTTGAGACCCTGAGCCCACGCCTTTTCCATCTCCGGGATCCATCTCGTGCTTCTTGCCGTCTGCTCGAAGGTGACTCCAAGGATTCTGATATGTGGCTTTTTGTCAATTTCTTGTCCATTGAGTTCTAGCCGTACTGAGCCTGCTATTCCTTTCCTGTGGTCCCTAGGGCGAGCGACCATCATATATTGCGTTTTCTCTGATGACGCTTCCATCCCAACCTCCGCCAGGTAGGTGGCGACTTCATCTATGCCCCGCTGCATCGTGCTCTCTTGTTCCCCCAGGGATCCCCCTCGGGTCCAGAGCGTCACATCATCCGCATAGATGGTGAATCCCAGCCCTTCGATGACTCGAAGCCGAGCTGGGAGACCCGCCATTACCATATTAAAAAGGGTCGGCGATAGAACTGCCCCCTGGGGCACTCCTCTTTAATCGGTGTTTCTGGGCCCATGGTACCTCCGATCTTCACCTGGAACCTCCTGTCGCACAGGAAGTCTCGTATAAAGTTCAGAGATTTTCCACGGATGCCGCATGCTTTTGCCTCCCGGACTACTGCCCAGTGCGGCACAGAATCAAACGCCTTGCGGATGTCCAGGGCGACCACGAGCCGTGGGTCTTGTTTGTCTTTCTCGGCTAGCACCTCCTCATAAAGCAACTTTAGGCTATCTTGTGTCCCCATTGCTTCGCGAAAGCCCGTTTGCCGGGGATCCAGGCGTTCGTGTTTTTCCAAATACCATTGTATCCTCCTGAGCACGATTTTCTCCATCGTCTTGCAGATATTGGATGTTAGAGATACAGGTCTCATATGTTCAATGCGATCAAGCAGTTTGCCGGGCTTGGGTATTGGGGTGACCCATGAGAGTTTCCAGGCTCTCGGTAGCCTACCCTCTTCCCATATTATGTTGTATTTGTCGAGAAGTTTCTGCTTCGATTCTTCCGGTAGGTTTCTGAGAGCTTGGTACGTTACCCCGTCCGGGCCAGGAGCACTGCCGGCTTTCGCCGTGTAGATTGCCTCGACTAGTTCTCCCATATTTAGTGGGTCTTCCATTCCTTCCTCTTGTGGCGGGCGGGTGTTCATTGGCACCGGTCTCTGGTTTGCGCTATCTTCTTGGGGAAAGAACAATTCTCCAGCCCTGATCGCCATCTCTGTCTCGCTTAGATTAAGCTTGAGGGCCAGGTTCTGCGCAGCGTTTCTTGTCTTGCGCTTTGCTCCGTTCAGTCCCTTGTAAGTTCTCCAAGCTCTTCCCAATCCGTTTCGTGCGTTAAAGTACCCGCAATGGGTCCTCCACCTCTTGCGCCCGAGCTGTTTAGAGTACTGCCTCGCTTTCGCTGCTGCTCGTTTGAGTTTGATTTTTAGATGCAGCGTCCTGTTCTTTCGGTACCGCTGCAGTGCTTGTAGACGGCTAGCCCAGAGGTTTAGCAGGTGATTGTCTGGTGTTGGGGCTCCAGGCTTTACTAGAACTTTCGTCTTTGCTTCGCTCAGAGCCATCCGAATGCACTCCTCGATGTCTCCGCTGTCTTCTGTCTCAAGCAGTTCCCTAAAACGATCCCATTTGACTACTGGTCTTTGTTCTTTGCCACTGTTGCGTTGTCCGTGGTGAATCTTTATTTCGACCGGAAAGTGGTCACTGTCAAGGTTGTCTCTCCACGTTGACCAGTCGAGCACTAGGCTTGCAGTGGCCCAGGAGAGGTCCGGGGTGGAGTCTTTTTGCCTACTGTGCATTCCAATCCTTGTCTTGGTTCCCGGCTTGTTGCGTAGTGTAAGGCCCGCAGTTTTCATTGCGTGTTTAATTTGTCGGCCTTTTCTCGTGCTGTTGGAGTACCCCCAATCTTTGTGTCGAGCGTTGAAGTCCCCGGCTATGACAATCGGGTCCCCTTCGGCTAGACCGACAAGTTCGCCTATCCATGCCGTTGCTTCCTTGTCATCTTCCGTTGCCGTTCCTGGTCTTATATAGACGGAAGCTAAAGTCATCCTCTTCCGTTTGTGACTGAGTCTTACGGCTACCACTTCTCTGTTGCCAGTGCAAAGTGACGCCGTATCTAGCTGAGCATGTGGTATGTGCCGCAGGACTGCTACTGCTGCCCAGCCTTTCTTCGTCTCTGGGTTCCTTTCGCTCGGTCTTGGGGTAGTTACTATGGTCGGGTTCGTGTAAAAACTATAGCAGGGGAACGTTAGGTTCGGGGTTCGTGTTTCTTGAAGAAGAAGTACATCCGGCGGCGGCTGTCTTTCGAATCTCAACCTCAGCTCTGCACTTTTGGTCGAAAATGTGCAGCAATTCCATTGGACAATGCGGGTTTGTTCCGTGGTGGTCTGTCCTGTACTGCTATGGGAGTTACTTCCCATGTCGCAGCAACGCCAGCTCCTTCTTGATCTCTCCGATGGCCTCGAAGATCATCTTGAAGCCGATGTGTACGTCGTTCTTGAGTTTATTCATTTCTTTCTCGGCGTCGAAGTCTGACGCCTGCTGGCTTGGCTGATGTCGTTGGGTAGATTTCGCCCATTCCGGTATCCATGTGGGAAGCTCGTCTTGATCGTTTTTCCCCGATGCCTTGGGTCGCTCCGGGATAGACTTAGCAGCTGCAGCGTAACTTTCTTTACCTTGTGCCGGAGGTTTGGGTGTCATCTTCTTTTTGTCTGGAATTCTTCTCTTTGGACAATCGTTACTGGTGGCCGGATGTGAGCCGTCGCAGTTACGACATTTTGGTTCCCGGTCGCACTCGACCATTCCTTCGTCGTGCACGTTCCCGCACTGACCGCACCTTTGTTCCTTGCGAGGGCAGACATCCGCCTTATGCCCGAGCTCGTGGCAGCTAAAGCACACAATCGGGCGCGGCCGGTATTCTTTCACGCTCAAGATTGCTTGGCAGAAGACGACCTTCTTGGGCAGTTTGTTACCTTCGAAGGTAACTAACACTGCACTTGTGCCTTTACCCATAAGTCGGGCAGCGATAATCCTTGCCTTGTCGCATTTCATGTCTGCGAGCAGCGTCTCTGGTGTCTCTTCGCTGTTGTCGCCCGGGGGGTATATGACACCACGAATCTGGTTCTTCTCCATTGCTCTGTAGGGGCAAACTGTATACTGCTTGCCGTTCTTCTCTATTGCATTAAGCCGTAGCAGCTTTTCTGCCGTGCCTTCTTCTTGCGTAGTGAGCGTAATAGTGTTGGTCTTTGTCTGATACTGGATTTTGAAGTCCTCTTGGCTTTCGACTCCTGCCGTTTCCGCGGCCTGCCTGATGTCCCTGGCTCTGAAGCCATTTACTGCTTCCTTACATATCGGCTTAAGGACAATGGCCTTGGTAGTTTTACTCTCTGTCCTCTCATCGATGGACATAGCAGCGGCTTTCTTCTCGGGTTCTTCAAATAATGTCAGCGAGCGTTTACGGCGGCGCCTGTTCTGGACTAGTGTCCAGGAGTTGTCCTCCATATTTTCCACCAACGGGGTGGCGTCTGTCCCGTTAGGTTTAGCATTCTGGCTCTTTAGTGGGGTCTTTGTCAATTGTGTTGCTTGAGCTATCGTGGGATATTCGTGTCCAAGGCTTGAGCTCACCTTTTCTGCTGCGGCTGGTAGCGCGCCTTTTCCTTGCTGCGCGGTAGCGAGGTAGGTCAAGAAGCTGACAAAGAGCCTTCCGATATCTTCCCTCGCAACTCCAAATTCGTTCAATTTTCCGAGGGTGTTCTGGTCCAGTATAATTTGAAGGCCTTCCGTCGATGGGCCCGCCGTGGTCGCGGTTGTCCCTGTAGCGGCAGCCTGAGTTTCCGTGCCTCGCATTCCAGACGTTAGGTTTAGCGAGGTGACCATAGTCTCGGGTTCCATATTCACCAAACTGGTCCCTCCCGGATCCAATATCGACGGTCGGAGGGTGGCGGAGGGCTCCCTTGATCCATGGGGCCCTTTTCCGGGGCGCGAGTGCCTTTTAAACTCGGCGTTACAAATGTATGTCGGCGGAGCTAGGAAAAACACGTCCGTTAGAACGAGCGCTTCGTCGTCGTCCTCTCCTTGTTATAGATACCTACAAATAATTTTATTTTTATAAGTAAACGCCCGCACTGATTCTTTTCAAGTCCATCCCAATAACTGTGGCATCGCAGTATCACCTGTTTTTCTTTGCGGATTGGCTTTTAAATCAAAATTTTCTTTTTTGGTCATATTAGGCCTTATTTATTTATTTTTAATTGGTTTAAACCTGTTATACCGTGTGGTGGTGCAGGTAGAGAGACACATTATATTTTTGTACGTTTCATCTCTCACTTAGAAAAATGTAAAAGAAAAAAATGTCCGCGCGATTTGTGCACTTCGTAACACAACAGCCTGTCATTTTCACGGGGCTATTTTTACGCGCATGCAAAATTCATTGCGGTAAACAACCCAGCGGCTGGCAAAATACGCGGTCCTTTCGCTTTCGAATGAGAGCTTGCCGACTCGCCATGATGGCCAGATGTTCCGGGCGCGAGAGCCGCAGACGCGAGCAACGCGATCGTCGTCCGTGTCGTCTGCTTCCCGTACCTTGTAAACGGATGATCTAAAACATCCCTTGCGTTATAATAAACGCGATTGTACTGTACACAGTTGCTACACATAATTTTTAATGATTTAGGAAACTTTCGGTTAGTTCGATTTGGGTCTAGGATCTATATTTTGCGAACGCAAAGTGGAAAATATGTTCCCCTCCGAAACTCGGTGCTATGGAAGGCCGCTTTCCCGCACGAAGTTCGGATCCAGTTCTTCCCACGTGACCACTCCACCGCCAATACGGAGATGGCGGCGAAAGGGAAAGGAACGCGATACTCTGGCTCTGCAAGCAGAGCCTATAGATACAGTTACACTAGCGTCATCGTTCGCCTGTGGAGAATGCGTACCCCGCCGCGGGGACGCCGTAGGCCGCCGGGAGAGAACACGTGTGCGATGGATGCGGTGCCGTCTACCCGTGCGGGGCGCTCTACTGAGTCGTCGTCTTCTACGAGTGCGGATGCCGCATCTACGTCAACTCCTGCTCGGCGACGGGGTCGGCCTCGTCGTGAGACTGAAGCCGGAAGGAGGAGACAAAGGCTAGGCGAGGCAGAGGCCATGCGCCACAAGCGGGCTGAGGACTCGATAACGCTATCGCGTTCCACTCTTTTTATTACGATTAATTCCTACTTCCGTACGTACTGTATAGAGGTTATGGGAGTGCCCTGCCCGGGTTTGTTCCCCGTGAGAGCTGTTCGTTCAAGCAAAATACACTAAAAAAAAGAAACGTTCCCGGAGTTTGCTTAATTTCTACAAAACAAGATCACAGCGAATGACAAAACACTGAATTCGATCAAGCGAAAACAATTAGCAGCGGCCTTTACCTTTAAAGTTCTATAACGCATGAAACGCTGTATTTAAGGACCGATTGTTTAAACTTATTTAAAAGACATTAAGTGCGGAAGTTTCTTTATTTTTATCGATTTTCCCGGTATATTGAGGGGGACACGTGGTGCATAGATCACGTATAGCGTCAATTTCCCGCTTTATATTTAGCGGGGTAACTGAAGGTGTTTAAGTCACGTGACATCGATTTCCCCAAAAAATTCAGCCGGGAAGTTGAATTCGTGTAGAGGTCACGTGACGTCATCACGTTACGTCAATTGTCCCGCTAAATTTAGCAGGGAAACTGAGTTGGTGAGTAGGTCACGTGACGTCGCCTTTTTTCGCTAAATTTATCGGGGAAACTGAAAAACCTTTTTAGTTTCCCCGTTAAATTCAACGGACAAATGCACGAACGGACGTTCGGACGGAAGGACAAAATTTTGGAATTGTGGGGTTCCGTTAAAAAGCATTTCATGCTTTAAAAGGGCGATGTGCGCTGGTACAGTCAGCATGATGTTTCGCTTGCCCATTGTCCCTGCCCGCATCACATTTCTTACATAGAATCATATCAAACAGTTTTGGTCATTCACCGGGATCAGGCTATTGTTCGATCGTCGCAGTTGGCTGTCTCTCTGTTCTGTGGGAAAGTGGACTCACAAACTGTTTTTAGAGTGCCGCAGACAACCGGAACGAGGCTTAATTCAATCGTCCTGATAAAACCTGAATTTAAAAAAAAATACGAATTTGTTTGATAATATCAAACTCCCGAAAGTGCCAAGTATGGCGCGCCGCAGTGAGTTAAAGGATAAAATGCGCCTGTTCGAAGTAGAGCGCACAGCCAAACTCGCGTAGTTCCAAGCCGCGGTATGCTGAACGTCTATAATGGAACCGACGCATTCGTCGACGATCCAACGGGCGTTAATTAATATAAGCGCACCATTTCCGCTTTTTATTATTATTATCTTGCGGTGCGCTTTTCGTACAACAAATCAAAGTTTAGCGGACGCGCTCGTAGTGTTCGGGGTAATTAATCTTGAAATGCCGATCTGAAGTAAAAAAGGAAGAAAAAATATTTTCAACACTCCTGAAGCTTTCTAACTCGAGGAACATGACTCTGACATTGCGCTGATTTCTATGGATGAAAGAAACACGAACAAAAATTAAATATGTTTACAAATCTCTGTAACGTGAAATTACAGCGCAGCTCTTGAGGAGGAATTGTAACCATTTTCTTTTTTTGCGCTGTTTTACTTTTCTTGAGGAGGAGGAGAGGGTACGGAGGGGAGGGTATGCCCCTCCTCTCCTCCTCTTCCTTCTCCTTTCCTCCCCCTCCGCACCTTCCCCTCCTCCTCTTCCGCACGTGACGTCAATTTTCCCGCTAAATCTAGCGGAGAAACTAAATTTGTTCATATGTCACGTCATTTTCCCCGCTAAATTTAGCGGGAAATTGAATTAGTTTTGAGGTCATGTGACGTCAATTTTCCCGCTAAATCTAGCGGAGAATCTGAATTTGTTTACAGGTGACGTGACACCAAGTCATGTGACGTCATTTTTTCCCGCTAAATTTAGCGGGGAATGGAATTAGTGCTGAGGTCAGGTGACGTCAATTTACCCGCTAAATTTAGCGCGGTTACGCCGACACTGACGTCACGAAACCCGCAAACGGACGCCTAAAAACTGCGCTCGATATTAAAAAAAAAACATCTCAGAGTGACTGTTTTGGCAAATCGTGAACTGCGACCACAGCGACGCTTTTGGCCCGTGCATGTCACTAGTAGTCCCATCTACCCCCTATATACACTCGGAGAAATCTGGAGCGCATACTCTACAGCAAAGCCTTCGGGAGAGCCAATAGGTGTAATTTGTTTGGAGAGAGCTCGGCGAATGGCGAAGCTAAAAATAAGTTTAAACTTAAAAAAGAAAAAGTGCGCTCTGGCAGTGAGCACGACGTTTCACATGCTTTGGTCGTGATCAGTCGTTATTGTTATGCTTTAATGACGCGGTATGCTTCGATTATTTATGTCATAGCGCCTACAGTGCCCCCCCCCCCCCGGTCCTCAATGATCTTAATTGGCGTCGGCAAGAAGCAAACCATCGAAACTGCAGTATAGTGTGCTGGAGATTGCTTATTTAAGCTTCAGTCTAAGTGGTAAACCTTCCTTCTAAGCAATACTTTCTCTTGGCAAAATGTAAAGAAGAAAAAGGTGCCGATGTCGTGTCCGCGTTTTGTTGGGCACTAAGAAAAACGCACTAAAATGTGTTCCACGCTCTTGAGAGTATAAAAAGGGTGTTCCACGGTTGTTTACGCTCGTGACTAGACCTTCTCAGTGCCTTCGCTCAGATAACAACCTTTATGCTCGTAAAATACCAAGGGCAATCGAAAAAAAAAAAAGAAACGCGGTTTTGCGGTTTGCGAAAATAAACTATGCACCGCAGAAAGAACTCGGTGAGAACGTGAAGTCACAAAATGCGAAAGTTTGAGGACATGACGGATCGAAAGATACGAGAAAAAAAAATTTCTTTATAATCCGAGGTCAACCCAAGCTTAACATTTATCAAACTAAGAAATGACATTCTAAAACGCCTTATCATTTATTTGCGTAAAAACAAAATTGTCTGTTGTTCGCTGCAATTAATGCTACAGGTGCCCACAGTGTCATTTTTCGACTCGATGAACGTCGTCTCATAGTCCGCGGACTATAGTCCGAAAATACGGTACACTAGCTTAATCATCTGTGTAGAAATGGGACGTCACATGACGTCATTGTATCATGTGATATGAGGACGTCACGACACATCATGACGTGGGGCGATATGTCACTGCGCCGGCTGACGCCATAAAGTCACGTGACGTCACATGACACCAGCGTGTCACGTGATGTACCACTATGAAGTGCATCCAGGCGTCACGTGACGTCGCTAAGTCACGGCGATCTCAAAGTCCTTCGCGACGGTTCTTCGTGATGGCTTTCTCATAATTCGGCCAATAAAACATTCTGCGTTAGAAACAAATGGATCCCTGGCGCTGTCACATCCCCAAAAAGATTGTACCGAAGGTGAGTTTTTTTCGCGACTCTCAGAAGGAGCTCGTAAGCTTTTTCCTGGACTCGAAATGAAGTGGATAAATGTTTCTCCAAGATTTAAAAAACAAAACAAAAAATCCCCAATTATTAGTTTGTTGTCGTTGCCGTTGTCGTTGTTGTCGTTGTCGTTGTCATGGTTGTTGTTGTTGTTGTCGTTGTCGGTGTTGTTGTTGTTGTTTTCTTTGCTAGGCACCTCATATACACCGCATTGTGTCCAAAAACAAAGGCTGGGACCGAGAAATGCTACCGTCATTGCTTTGTGTTCACACACGTCGAAGAAATGCAGTTGACATCAGACGGCGCGTTGAGGCGCAAACGGAGTCGGCATCCCTGCAAACTTCTCGTTCATGGCGTGCTGGGAGAAACACATTTATTCGCACGATATCTGTCGATAAAACAAATTGGGAGAAACTCAATAAACGCACTTTCGGCACTGCCTCCTTTCCGCCGTTGAATCGTTTATGTATGTTTGGCTATAGTCTACCTAGATCTCAGAGTGCTGTCAACTGCTCGATAGGAATCGCCTGGTTTATGGGCCCCGTTTGCAATGCGGTGCAACGCGATGCGAAGAGCTGACGGGAGCGTTGATCGACTTGCTAAGCGCGTCCGCCTCTCCGCCCATACCCCGTGGGTCAAAGGGATCGATGGCCGTTTGAACGGAGGGCAATAATCGGGTACTTGACGTATCGCGCTAGGATTTACTGCACAGGTCCCTGGAGTTGGTGGAAGCTTTCTCTTAATTGTACAAAGATTGACTCACCTAAGTAAATCAAGAAAAATAAAAAAATAAAATATGTTTTCCGTATACCTTGCATGTACACGAAAAAAAAATATTGCGTTACTTTGGTGCTTATTTGGGACAAATGAAGAGAAGAATAGTTATGCCAATTATATTTTCTTTCCATTTCACAAATGTTTCAATCGTAGTAAACACGAGAATATACCCCACAACGATGTTCTGATGATTTGGAGATAAAAGGCTTAGCCAAACTTTTTCCATGGACAAAATTAGTTTTAATCCTCTTTTGATTACAGGGGTTTCGTGTATTCATACTCTCCATTAATGACTGAACCAGCTTCGAGCACCTCTGCAGTAAATCCCAACGTGATAAGTTGAGAAACCGATTTATGAGGTCCCTTCAAACCGCCATCAATCCATCTGCGCACGCGCATGTGCACATGCACCCAATCTGCGCAGACGCTCTTTCGTGGTCCGAGTTGTCTATTCTCTTAACTCTAGGCTGCTCGAGTCGGACGCACGTACCTTACATAAGCAACGCCGCGTAAGACTTCGGCGTTATAATACAAATATGGTGATAATATGCAAAAGGGACGTCGGGAAAATCGATGCAATCAGAACGAGCGCATGGGTACCTTGTCATAGGCGGGATGTCGTGGCGGGCCCGGCGGTTGTGCGATTTTGATGTAACGTGGCAGACGCGACTTCCGGAAACTTTGTGCGTTGACCTTCAAATATCAGCGGGACAAAAAGCTTGGCTTCCTTCCGAGAGCAGCACGAACTTCCGGCGAGAGCGCTGACTTCCGAAGAGCCCGTTTCGACCAACTATTCTTTCTCTATGGATTTTATCTTGGTACTCGCGTATATACGTGTTGCAAAGAACACGAAGAACAAGAAACGGGCTCTTCACAGGCAAATATCGTCCGAGCGTGTGGGTTATGTTTTCGTAAACATGTCAAGACTTTGAAACTCTAACATAATCTGTTGTACCTTCTTTTTTCTTCTTTTTTTTTTTGCGAGATCTAGCAATAAAAGCACGCGAAGACAAAAAAAAAACGCCTTTAGGCAGTTTTTTTTTATTATTATTCTTTTCTTAGTTCTGAAATTTAGTTTTAAAGATAAGCTGAAACGGTTTCTTCAGGAAAATTGAATTAGCTACAGTGTGCCCTTCTGTAGCTTTTCGTCCCCTGAATTCGAATATGCCCAAGGAGGTTATAAGTACGTACTATAGGAGGGGGCACGTTGCAATATGGGTGAAGCCCAGTCATAAAAAGTTTAAACGATTTTGTGCCCAGCGTGACCGCGGATCTCTCTGGCGATTGGTGCGCGTGACATGTTACGTGCGAGATGGATGGTTGATTGTAGGAGGATTCCTTGCAAGCTTGCGCGCGCTCCGTCCGGTAGGTTTTATCAGATCGAAGGCTAGACGAAGGATAACTATGGTCACGTGATGTGGTCATGTTGGGCTGATAAGTTAGGAGAGTAAGGAGAAAAATGAGAAAGAGGCGAGGCGTCAAGGGAGCATGGCTTGTGGAGGCTACGCTGCTGACGTCATGCCCTCTCCTACCCTTCTATTCTTGAATATCCCGCTGAAATTTAGCATAAGTATACGCGAACACCTCGCTGCCGCCTGTGATTGGTCACGGGTGTCTTTACATCATCCGAAGCATCACAATTGGTGGCGTGCGCGAACTACAGGGGGAACTTCTTTAGCTATCATCATCATCGTTTGTGACGTCGCGAATATAGGACAGACCACGCAGATCTTAGATCCCTCGGCTTGTCAGCTCGCTTCATGCGCTGTTTGGGCAACGCGCGGTAAAGCCTGTTTCACGCGTTGTGTTTATCTGGTGAAGTGATATTTCCAGTAGGCCATTTTACCAAAGTTTGAAAACGTGGCACGCGTAGTCGTGCTAACAAACACTTTGGCGCTGAGGTCTCGAAGCGCTCGGATGGTGGTGTGCTGTTCTCTACCCCAGTATACAAAAAGCTGGATAATAAAAATAGAATATACAACGCTTTACCCCACTACATCTATTCCACGGCAAATAGGGTGTCTTCTTTTTATTATGATTCGGACAAAATAAAACTGAGAAAGGATGTCTCACCAAACTGGAAATAGGAAAGCGAAATTCGAGAACCTCTCACGTGTGTATAGTAAACACTTCAGTGAAAGCGACTCCGTGTATCCTGTTGGTTCCAATGTGTTCTGTGAGTGCTGGTCTCTTATTACAATCCAAGTCGATTCTTCTTTCTTTTTTTTAAATTTTGTAAACCAATGAACAAACATTTCCTCAAAATAACTGTCATGAAGAAGCGGTGGTTGCATGGCTTACGGAGTCGTTTCAACTAAATCCCTGCTTATTCACCCAGTTGACGCGAAACGTGCAAGGTCCCCAGCGATCGAGGTATGTTAAATCTAGTAAGTCGGTGATACATTAGCGTCCCAAAAAATGATCGAGTTACCACCGTCTGAAAGTTTAATTTTGCGGATTGAAAGAATTGCGCATAGTGATGCGCTTCTCAACGAGCGATTTTAAATTTGTAAACGATATTTAGTAATAATTGAATAGAACAAATTAATCAATCACCTGAATTTGCCGCCATGGCCGACAACTTAAAGTCATAAACAATTTTGTTGTTGTTGTTGTTGTTTTGTTGTTTTTTTAGCAGAAGTCGCGATGTGACAAATTTCTTTACCACAAATTGATGCGAGAGGAGCTAAGCGTCAGTTGCTGACGAGCCTTTCTTTGCTCGTCAGCGACTGTCGAGTCACACTTGGATAGAAGCGTCGGAATCGGCAATCTCAATGTTGCTTGCACTCTAGTAAATGCAAAACCTCTTTCTACAGGAGCTTCCACATATCCGAAAAACCGGAATCAGAGAGGCTGTGAATTGCCCTGACGTACGCCGCGCAAGTTGTAATGTGAAGTTATGGCTTGTTTTTGAACATTTTTAAGTATTTTAATATAAAAAGCAACTTCTAGGTGCAGTTATTCATTATAAATATCACTCACAAAGCATCAAAGACGCTTCTTTAGTAAACAAACCGTTTATAGTCGCTACAGGTGTGACTATAGCCACTCTGTGCTACAGGTGCGAACATAGCTACTCCGTGCTATTACATAGCGCGTCGGAGTGAACTACTTTTTAACACACCATTTTCATAACGCCCTTGTTGTTTATGACGTCTTTATTTCGACTTTTTTTCTCCAGTACTTGTCGTTATAGGCATCTATGAAGGCAGTCCAGTACCCCCCCCCCCGCCCGCCCAAATTAGTTACGGTGGGGGAATGCCCTTACATTTTTATAGCGATAGCTGTTATAGGCTGTTCCCACCACTGGAAATGACGTACGTTGTTGGTGTTGTAGTAGTAGTTGCCATTATTGATGTTAGTTGTAGCAGTCGTTATTGATGTTGCAGTTGGCGATGTAGGGTGTCCGTCGTCGATGTTGCCAAATCCTTGAAAAGATCGCCCGCCGCCCACGGGAATCGAACCTGGGTCCGCTGCGTAGCGGAGGCGTTACCACTAAGCTACGCCACAACATTTTTTTTAATAGCATTTACAACACAAACATGTTCAGGCTAAGCGTCCAGTCTTTTGATTACTACATTGCATACCGGAAAAGGTAAAGACCGGGATTTAGAGAATATAGTTAATTGGGGTAGCTCAGACATTTAACCACCAGGTGAACGCCAAAAAAAATAAAGAAGCCCGAGATCTGTTTAAAAATTTTTAATATTTTTGCAAACCAACTTGTCACCTCCAAGACGTTAAATTGTACAGCCGCAGGCCCTCCTTAAATCTCCAACTCTGTTGTCCGTGAAGCATGTACCTTTCCAGCAACGGTGACATAAGCAAGCTCGACAGGCTTGCAAAGACGGGACGACCGAAAGTCACTTGGGACGCAAGCGGTAGCTCATGTCTGTAAACAGTAAAGAAGTACCGACGCCAATTGCACGCGCTCCTTGAAAAAAAAAATTAAAAATAGGAGATAACAAAATGCTGTCGTAACGCTGTCAATGCCAAGAGTTCGTGATAGGAGACGCGCTTTCACGCGCTCCAAAACAAACAGAAAAACAAGAAAAAAAACGTAAACAAAACACGACAGCTTTCGGAAGAAACTGGAGCAAAACAAAAGCGTTCGGAACAAAACAGATTTTTATTTTGTTCAAACCGCTTTTGTTCGCGCTCCCTACGGTACGTGAAGGCGACGCCAGTGCCCAAGGGCTTCGCCGAGACCTGTCGCAGCCATCAGCCATCGCTGTGAATGCACTCTGGGTTAACACAAAATTGCACCCTTTTTCTTTCTTTTTGTATCTGGTATGCATTGCTTAAGGGGTAATGGGTGTGCATCGGTTATTTTCGGAAAAGAGTAGGTAGTAGTTTTACTCTCGCTGACGAACTATTAAACGCAATCAACTTATAAGGGACTTATAAGTTATTTGTGACAAATCCTGGTTTTCTGGTACAAAAGCAACCAGATCAGATTTGGGAAATGTACTTTGAAGTCGAAAGTTGTACTCTCAGAAAATGTACTTCGAGTAAAGTAACGTGTTTGTACGTCAGATCGTACAACGATGGTCAGAGTCGTATTCTTTAGCTTCTGTAAAAAAATACATGTGAAAGCCATGTTCTTGGGAGGTGCGTTCAGCTACATGCAAACGCCGCAGCTAATTTTCTTCCAGAGATATAAAATTTCGAAGCTCGAGGCGTGGAGATGGCCAAGGTTTCGCAATGGCAATGTGCACAGCCGTCAATTTCACACCGAAGCCTGCACGCAGTAGTAAGATTTTTTTATTCATTTTATGAAAGGTTTACAACATTTGCGGAGAATATTAAAAATTTGAATAAAATATTCCTATGCAAAAAAAAAAGTTAACGAAGCACATCAAATAAACACGTTTTGGAGAGGTTCACAAATTATTTGCTAACCAACTACTTCGTATAAAACGACGTAATATATATCAAAATTATCATATTTAAATTAATTTTACGGATATCTAATAAAAAAACCATGATTGGCCATTATTGCACTTGTTATTAATGTAGAAACGCAGCTCATTTCTCTAAATGTGGAAAAATTTCACGACAATCTTTTTTGTTTTATTTAACTTTTTTTTTAACTCTCTTTCACCGTTTACAGTGACTTAAACTAACTTGTGATTGTGATGACGAAACGTCGAGTAACGCTTGACCTCCTTAAAAAAACCTAAAAAGAACAAACATCGCTTCACACCATAGAGCTATAACAACCTTCAGGGAAAGGTCCCATGGTGAATGGATGGTCACGATGGGTTCATATCGCTGGCGACCTTGACATACACAATCAACTGTAAGGTGTAGTCTTCTGCGAATAGTGGATTTTGAGTTCGAAGCGAATTCGAAGCGAATTCGAAGCGAATAGTGGTCTCGGCCGAATATTTTCGAATCGAATACCGAATAGTTTTTCCACACCTCTCACTACCATAGTGTAATGCTCAGATGAAAACCCAGCTAAACTTGTGAAAGTTGTTTCACTCATTTACAAGCTAAGTTTAATCTATCTATATTTATTAACTGTGAACTAAGAGGATCTGATGTCTTGGGATGGCAAGTAAACAATGTATTTGACATAAAATGAATCCTATAGAGATGGCAAACTATACAAAATTGAGTGTATTTACAAATCTTGCTTTATAAAATATTCTTTCTTTAATCTCGAGTTAAAAGAGAATAAATCGCGCATGATGAATGCAGGCAGCAAGGGCATCTCTGCCTAACATAGTCTACTATCGCATAACAGTAAGTGTAATTTTGAAACTTTTACTACAACGTAGATATACGCATTCACAAAGTTTCCGTTTATTTTCAAATGCAGACGACGCGTGTGCACCATCCCGCTTTGAATGTATGCTTTTCTTCCAAGCAGCAACGGCGATATTCATACTTTTACAAGTGTTTATCGCGGCAGGTCACCCCGTTGAGTGTGCTTCCTACCGAGCACCAATGTAATGCAGAGAAGACACACCTGCGGATATCGGTTTCGCGGGTATTGCCTCTCCGCAGTGCACCAGTGCTTGGTAAGAAGCGCACTCAACGGGTCAAACCCGCCGCAATCAACACTTCGAAAAACGCGAATACTGTAGTTCTTCTCGAAGCGAATATTGAATAGTGTATTATTCGAAACTACTATTCGAAATTTTGAATATTCGCATAATTCTAGTAAGGTGATGTTTAACCGACGTAATCTAGCTACAAAATGTTCAGTTTTATATATATATATATATTAATATATATATATATATATATATATATATATATATATATTATTACAGAGCTCATGAGATGCCTAGAGAAAGAAGAGGTAGAGGATCGCCAGCGCGCTCGCAGCAAGGGATTCAATCCTCTGTCTACCACCATTACCCAGCTATAAATAAATCATCATCTTTTTCACCGTAACATACTTTGGTGGAGGTGCGGACCCATCCCCGACCTGGACCTTCGCAGCAGGCGTCTTCCGCCCGCATCCGGCATGACTCCACCCACAGGCACACCACCCGAAGGCGCTCCAGCTACGCCCCCGCCACCCTTAGTCCTCACAAAGCCACGGGACCCCGGACCTTTTACCGGTACAGGCGACCAGGAAATAGAAGACTGGATCGACCTCTATGAAAGAGTAAGCTTGCATAACCGATGGGACAACACCATCATGCTCGCGAATATTATTTTTTACTTGCGAGACACCGCCCGGACATGGTTCGAAACGCATGAGGAAGAGATCACCTCTTGGGAACTCTGTAAGTCCAAACTTCAAGATCTTTTTGGACGTCCCACCGGGCGTAAGCTCTCTGCGAAGCGTAAGCTGGGTTCCCGCGTACAAACATCTACAGAGTCATACGTCACCTATATACAAGACGTCATCTCTCTCTGCCGCAAGGCTAACCCTGAGATGTCAGACACTGACCGAATCGAGCACATCCTAAAAGGCATAGCAGACGATGCCTTCCAGCTGCTTGTAATCAAAGACTGCTCGACGGTCGAAGAGGTCATCAAGGAGTGCCGCCGGTTCGAAGCTGCTAAAACACGAAGAATAGCACACAAATTCAACCGCTTGCCCAACACACCAGCAACATCATCTTGCGAAGACGCAGATGCCAGTTCGGTACAGATTACCAAAATCGTCCGCCGAGAGCTGGAAGCAATGATGCCTAATGAGGCTTTTTCTCGCCCTTCCGAGTCGCCGAACGGGACAGTATCGATAGCTGCTGTTCAAAGTGTCGTCAGGAAGGAAATGGAGAAGCTCTGCGCTTCTTCATGCCCCCACTCCCAACCCACCCCTGACCATCATATTTCTGATCGTTGCCCCTGTGAACCTCCAACTGCAGCGACAGTCTTCAGACCGCCCCAACGTCGGGACCCAGCCGCATGGAGAACACCCGACAATCGGCCA
The DNA here is from genome assembly GCA_037355805.1 of Ixodes ricinus. Classification (NCBI taxonomy): domain Eukaryota; kingdom Metazoa; phylum Arthropoda; class Arachnida; order Ixodida; family Ixodidae; genus Ixodes; species Ixodes ricinus. Next base: position 11,780 of record JAZHYW010059652.1, on the reverse strand, counting down.
ATTTGTTTCCGCTGCAACGTGGTTGGTCATGTCGCCCGCTATTGCCGCAACCCATGGAGCAACCAGCAGCCCAGGTTTTCATTTTCCAGCTCCAGTCGCCCTTACAGGAAAACTTCTCTCCATCTCCCGGGCTCCCCGCGAATGAACAAGTATATTATCGCTCGTCACGCAACAATCGTTCGCCATCGCCGCGCCGTCGCCAGTCGCTGTCTCCAGTCGTCCGCCGCCAACTGTCGCCGTCCCATGACCTTCGACCTTCGGAAAACTAACCAATGCAGCTTCAAGAGGTGAGGCTGCATTAGAGTCCCCAGCCCAAAATCCTCCACGAAGCATCGCCGCTGTAGCCAAGAATCGACTGCTGATCGACATTGACGGTATTAGCACATTTGCCCTTGTTGATACCGGAGCCGCTATTTCCATCATGCGCGAAGACCTCAGACGACGCTTAAGAAAAGTTCTGACGCCACCTGACACAAAAATTCTGCGCGGTGCTGACGGCGGCGCAATCTCTCCTCATGGTATGTGTGGTGCTCGCATAACCCTTCATCACAAGACCGCATTTGTTCTTTTTACAGTCCTTAGAAGCTGTCCTCACGAAATCATCCTTGGTTGGGACTTTCTGGCAACTCACTCCGCTCTCATTGACTGCGCTAAAGGCGAAATTGAACTCGATGCTACAGAGGCCTGCGATGTTTCAGACCCCATTGGGGCAAAGCTATGCTGTCTTGAAACATCACGCATACCGCCATTGTCGGCTGTAGCGATCAATGTCACAACCACCCAATCGATCCAGGACGGTGACTACATAATCTCACCTATTGTGAACATTTTGCTCGAAAAACAACTCGCCGTACCACACTGCATTGCAGCCATCGAGAATGGTGCCACCGATATATGGGTGCTCAATATCACTCGCAGTCCACAAATTCTCCCCAAAGGTATGACAATTGCGCGCAGCTTCCCGACTCTTGACTCCACCGTCGCCGCCATTTCTGAAGAAGTTTTGTCACACAAACCTCCTCAACCACTCTCGGAGACTGACATTGCCCATATTTCCACCATGATTGACCCAACTTTGAACAGAGACGAAGCACAGCAACTCCACAGCGTACTTTGCAAGTACCATACTATATTTGACCTTACAAGCCGCCCTCTCGGCCAGACAACTGATGTTACTCATCGAATCAACACCGGCTCCGAACCTCCCATCCACCATCGTCCCTACAGAGTGTCGCCAAGCGAACGGCGCGCTATTCAACAGGAAGTTGACAAGATGCTGTCGCGAAACATTGTCCAACCCTCGTCCAGCCCCTGGTCCTCTCCTGTTGTTTTAGTAAAAAAGAAGGACGGCTCATGGCGTTTTTGCGTGGATTATCGTAGGTTAAATAAGATCACGAAAAAAGATGTTTATCCTCTGCCACGCATCGACGACACTCTCGATTGCCTACAGGGAGCGGAATATTTCTCATGCATTGATCTTCGCGCCGGCTACTGGCAGATTAACGTTGATGAAGCCGACCGTGAGAAAACGGCATTCATTACGCCCGACGGACTTTTTGAATTCAAAGTCATGCCCTTTGGCCTGTGTAACGCGCCCGCAACGTTCGAAAGAATGATGGACCGCCTACTCAAGGGACTAAAATGGGTCACTTGCTTGTGCTATCTTGACGACGTCATCATCTTCTCTGACACCTTCCCAAAACATCTTGAACGTTTGACCCAAGTGCTCGCAGTCTTTCAACACGCTGGGCTACAACTAAATTCAGCTAAATGCCGGTTCGGTAGTCAACAAATTAAAGTTCTCGGACATCTCGTGGACAAACATGGTGTTCTACCCGACCCTGAAAAAATTAAGGCTGTCAAAGATTTCCCCACGCCTCTTTCTTCAAAAGACGTCAGGAGCTTTTTAGGGCTTTGCTCCTACTTCCGCCGCTTCATCAGAGACTTCGCACACATAGCACTCCCACTGACATCTCTCCTGAAAAAAAATCAAGCTTTCGAATGGAAGGATCATCATCAGATTTCTTTCGCCCATCTGAAAGATGCTTTGACCTCCAGCCCCATTCTCGGCCATTTCGATGACACGGCACCCACTGAAATTCGCACCGATGCCAGTGGTCACGGTATTGGAGCAGTTCTCGCACAACATCAGTTCGGAAAGGAAACGGTAATTGCTTACGCTAGTCGACTACTTTCACCTGCTGAGCGCAATTACACCATTTCCGAGAAAGAATGCCTTGCAGTGGTGTGGTCGGTCTCCAAATTTCGACCATACCTTTTTGGACGTCCCTTCCGTGTCATCACTGATCACCATGCCCTTTGTTGGCTTTCATCATTAAAAGATCCCATTGGTCGCCTTGGACGCTGGTCTCTCCGCCTTCAAGAATATGATTTCACCATCGTATACAAATCAGGAAAGATGCACCAGGACGCTGACTGTTTGTCTCGTTACCCAGTAAGTCCAGCTGACTACAACACCGATTCAACTGAACTCCCAGTTCTGCCGATATCACAGCTCCTCAACCTCGCTCACGAACAGCGTCGTGATCCAGCCCTGAAGCTTCTTATAAGACGCCTCTCAGCTGATGCCAACCAACCGTCCTCGGGACTCTTCCGTATCCGCGACAACATTCTATACCGCCAGAATTTCAGACCCGAAGGATTACCATGGCTTGTCGTGATTCCTAAACACCTACAGGCCACAGTTCTTCACGAACTACACGACGCACCTTCATCAGGTCACCTGGGTCTCCTTCGCACTTACGGAAAAGTTAAGGAACGCTTTTACTGGCCGGACATGTATCGAACAGTAAAGAGGTATGTCTCTTCATGTGACCTTTGTCAACGTCGACGTCACTTTCTCCCCTCCTCGTTCACAAACCACTGCGCATGCACTTGTCAATCTTCACTCATACCCATTATATATACGGTGCAAGCCTGTCCCTATGGGGAGGAGTGGTTCCCTAGATATCTTGGGAGACGGGCCCTTTCCGAGATTTGCAAAGCTGAGATGACGTGCCACGTCACTGCCGCAATCCGGAACTAGCGCGGGCCTTAAATCAACAACGGTTGTCGTCTACCCAGTTAAACGAATTCGAGACTAATAGTACACAGAGAGCTGGTCGGAAATTGAGTCCGCCGAAACCAGTGGCCGGGATGGTCTAATCGGTTAAGGCGTCGCCCCGGACAGGCGAAGGTTGCGGGTTCAATCCCGCTCCTGGCCCAATTTTTCGCCAGCTCTCTTTCCCTTTCCCTAACTTTAATGCAATAAATTCAATAATCACTTTCTCCCCTCCTCGTTCACAATATTACTACGGCTGCACTTGTCAATCTTCACTCATACCCATTATATATACGGTGCAGCCTGTCCCTATGGGGAGGAGTGGTTCCTAGATATCTTGGGAGACGGGCCCTTTCCGAGATTTGCAAAGCTGAGATGACGTGCCACGTCACTGCCGCAATTCGGAACTAGCGCGGGCCTTAAATCAACAACGGTTGTCGTCTACCCAGTTAAACGAATTCGAGACTAATAGTACACAGAGAGCTGGTCAGAAATTGAGTCCGCCGAAACCAGTGGCCGGGATGGTCTAATCGGTTAAGGCGTCGCCCCGGACAGGCGAAGGTTGCGGGTTCAATCCCCGCTCCTGGCCCAATTTTTCGCCAGCTCTCTTTCCCTTTCCTAACTTTAATGCAATAAATTCAATAATCACTTTCTCCCCTCCTCGTTCACAATATTACTACGGCTGCACTTGTCAATCTTCACTCATACCCATTATATATACGGTGCAGCCTGTCCCTATGGGGAGGAGTGGTTCCCTAGATATCTTGGGAGACGGGCCCTTTCCGAGATTTGCAAAGCTGAGATGACGTGCCACGTCACTGCCGCAATCCGGAACTAGCGCGGGCCTTAAATCAACAACGGTTGTCGTCTACCCAGTTAAACGAATTCGAGACTAATAGTACACAGAGAGCTGGTCAGAAATTGAGTCCGCCGAAACCAGTGGCCGGGATGGTCTAATCGGTTAAGGCGTCGCCCCGGACAGGCGAAGGTTGCGGGTTCAATCCCCGCTCCTGGCCCAATTTTTCGCCAGCTCTCTTTCCCTTTCCCTAACTTTAATGCAATAAATTCAATAATCACTTTCTCCCCTCCTCGTTCACAATATTACTACGGCTGCACTTGTCAATCTTCACTCATACCCATTATATATACGGTGCAGCCTGTCCCTATGGGGAGGAGTGGTTCTCTAGATATCTTGGGAGACGGGCCCTTTCCGAGATTTGCAAAGCTGAGATGACGTGCCACGTCACTGCCGCAATTCGGAACTAGCGCGAGCCTTAAATCAACAACGGTTGTCGTCTACCCAGTTAAACGAATTCGAGACTAATAGTACACAGAGAGCTGGTCAGAAATTGAGTCCGCCGAAACCAGTGGCCGGGATGGTCTAATCGGTTAAGGCGTCGCCCCGGACAGGCGAAGGTTGCGGGTTCAATCCCCGCTCCTGGCCCAATTTTTCGCCAGCTTCTCTTTCCCTTTCCCTAACTTTAATGCAATAAATTCAATAATCACTTTCTCCCCTCCTCGTTCACAATATTACTACGGCTGCACTTGTCAATCTTCACTCATACCCATTATATATACGGTGCAGCCTGTCCCTATGGGGAGGAGTGGTTCCCTAGATATCTTGGGAGACGGGCCCCTTCCGAGATTTGCAAAGCTGAGATGACGTGCCACGTCACTGCCGCAATCCGAAGTAGCGCGGGCCTTAAATCAACAACGGTTGTCGTCTACCCAGTTAAACGAATTCGAGACTAATAGTACACAGAGAGCTGGTCAGAAATTGAGTCCGCCGAAACCAGTGGCCGGGATGGTCTAATCGGTTAAGGCGTCGCCCCGGACAGGCGAAGGTTGCGGGTTCAATCCCCGCTCCTGGCCCAATTTTTCGCCAGCTCTCTTTCCCTTTCCCTAACTTTAATGCAATAAATTCAATAATCACTTTCTCCCCTCCTCGTTCACAATATTACTACGGCTGCACTTGTCAATCTTCACTCATACCCATTATATACATGGTGCAGCCTGTCCCTATGGGGAGGAGTGGTTCCCTAGATATCTTGGGAGACGGGCCCTTTCCGAGATTTGCAAAGCTGAGATGACGTGCCACGTCACTGCCGCAATTCGGAACTAGCGCGGGCCTTAAATCAACAACGGTTGTCGTCTACCCAGTTAAACGAATTCGAGACTAATAGTACACAGAGAGCTGGTCAGAAATTGAGTCCGCCGAAACCAGTGGCCGGGATGGTCTAATCGGTTAAGGCGTCGCCCCGGACAGGCGAAGGTTGCGGGTTCAATCCCCGCTCCTGGCCCAATTTTTCGCCAGCTCTCTTTCCCCTTTCCCTAACTTTAATGCAATAAATTCAATAATCACTTTCTCCCCTCCTCGTTCACAATATTACTACGGCTGCACTTGTCAATCTTCACTCATACCCATTATATATACGGTGCAGCCTGTCCCTATGGGGAGGAGTGGTTCCCTAGATATCTTGGAAGACGGGCCCTTTCCGAGATTTGCAAAGCTGAGATGACGTGCCACGTCACTCGCCGCAATCCGGAACTAGCGCGAGCCTTAAATCAACAACGGTTGTCGTCTACCCAGTTAAACGAATTCGAGACTAATAGTACACAGAGAGCTGGTCGGAAATTGAGTCCGCCGAAACCAGTGGCCGGGATGGTCTAATCGGTTAAGGCGTCGCCCCGGACAGGCGAAGGTTGCGGGTTCAATCCCCGCTCCTGGCCCAATTTTTCGCCAGCTCTCTTTCCCTTTCCCTAACTTTAATGCAATAAATTCAATAATCACTTTCTCCCCTCCTCGTTCACAATATTACTACGGCTGCACTTGTCAATCTTCACTCATTCCCATTATATATACGGTGCAGCCTGTCCTATGGGAGGAGTGGTTCCCTAGATATCTTGGGAGACGGGCCCTTTCCGAGATTTGCAAAGCTGAGATGACGTGCCACGTCACTGCCGCAATTCGGAACTAGCGCGGGCCTTAAATCAACAACGGTTGTCGTCTACCCAGTTAAACGAATTCGAAACTAATAGTACACAGAGAGCTGGTCAGAAATTGAGTCCGCCGAAACCAGTGGCCGGGATGGTCTAATCGGTTAAGGCGTCGCCCCGGACAGGCGAAGGTTGCGGTTCAATCCCCGCTCCTGGCCCAATTTTTCGCCAGCTCTTTCCCTTTCCCTTTCCCTAACTTTAATGCAATAAATTCAATAATCACCTTCTCCCCTCTTCGTTCACAATATTACTACGGCTGCACTTGTCAATCTTCACTCATTCCCATTATATATACGGTGCAGCCTGTCCCTATGGGAGGAGTGGTTCCCTAGATATCTTGGGAGACGGGCCCTTTCCGACATTTGCAAAGCTGAGATGACGTGCCACGTCACTGCCGCAATTCGGAACTAGCGCGGGCCTTAAATCAACAACGGTTGTCGTCTACCCAGTTAAACGAATTCGAAACTAATAGTACACAGAGAGCTGGTCAGAAATTGAGTCCGCCGAAACCAGTGGCCGGGATGGTCTAATCGGTTAAGGCGTCGCCCCGGACAGGCGAAGGTTGCGGGTTCAATCCCCGCTCCTGGCCCAATTTTTCGCCAGCTCTCTTTCCCTTTCTCCCTAACTTTAATGCAATAAATTCAATAATCACTTCTCCCCTCTTCGTTCACAATATTACTACGGCTGCACTTGTCAATCTTCACTCATTCCCATTATATATACGGTGCAGCCTGTCCCTATGGGGAGGAGTGGTTCCCTAGATATCTTGGGAGACGGGCCCTTTCCGACATTTGCAAAGCTGAGATGACGTGCCACGTCACTGCCGCAATTCGGAACTAGCGCGGGCCTTAAATCAACAACGGTTGTCGTCTACCCAGTTAAACGAATTCGAGACTAATAGTACACAGAGAGCTGGTCAGAAATTGAGTCCGCCGAAACCAGTGGCCGGGATGGTCTAATCGGTTAAGGCGTCGCCCCGGACAGGCGAAGGTTGCGGGTTCAATCCCCGCTCCTGGCCCAATTTTTCGCCAGCTCTCTTTCCCTTTCCTTTCTAACTTTAATGCAATAAATTCAATAATCACCTTCTCCCCTCTTCGTTCACAATATCACTACGGCTGCACTTGTCAATCTTCACTCATTCCCATTATATATACGGTGCAGCCTGTCCCTATGGGGAGGAGTGGTTCCCTAGATATCTTGGAAGACGGGCCCTTTCCGACATTTGCAAAGCTGAGATGACGTGCCACGTCACTGCCGCAATTCGGAACTAGCGCGGGCCTTAAATCAACAACGGTTGTCGTCTACCCAGTTAAACGAATTCGAAACTAACAGTACACAGAGAGCTGGTCAGAAATTGAGTCCGCCGAAACCAGTGGCCGGGATGGTCTAATCGGTTAAGGCGTCGCCCCGGACAGGCGAAGGTTGCGGGTTCAATCCCCGCTCCTGGCCCAATTTTTCGCCAGCTCTCTTTCCCCTTTCCCTAACTTTAATGCAATAAATTCAATAATCACCTTCTCCCTCTTCGTTCACAATATTACTACGGCTGCACTTGTCAATCTTCACTCATTCCCATTATATATACGGTGCAGCCTGTCCCTATGGGGAGGAGTGGTTCCCTAGATATCTTGGGAGACGGGCCCTTTCCGACATTTGCAAAGCTGAGATGACGTGCCACGTCACTGCCGCAATTCGGAACTAGCGCGGGCCTTAAATCAACAACGGTTGTCGTCTACCCAGTTAAACGAATTCGAAACTAATAGTACACAGAGAGCTGGTCAGAAATTGAGTCCGCCGAAACCAGTGGCCGGGATGGTCTAATCGGTTAAGGCGTCGCCCCGGACAGGCGAAGGTTGCGGGTTCAATCCCCGCTCCTGGCCCAATTTTTCGCCAGCTCTCTTTCCCTTTCCCTAACTTTAATGCAATAAATTCAATAATCACCTTCTCCCTCTTCGTTCACAATATTACTACGGCTGCACTTGTCAATCTTCACTCATTCCCATTATATATACGGTGCAGCCTGTCCCTATGGGGAGGAGTGGTTCCCTAGATATCTTGGGAGACGGGCCCTTTCCGACATTTGCAAAGCTGAGATGACGTGCCACGTCACTGCCGCAATTCGGAACTAGCGCGGGCCTTAAATCAACAACGGTTGTCGTCTACCCAGTTAAACGAATTCGAAACTAATAGTACACAGAGAGCTGGTCAGAAATTGAGTCCGCCGAAACCAGTGGCCGGGATGGTCTAATCGGTTAAGGCGTCGCCCCGGACAGGCGAAGGTTGCGGGTTCAATCCCCGCTCCTGGCCCAATTTTTCGCCAGCTCTCTTTCCTTTTCCCTAACTTTAATGCAATAAATTCAATAATCACCTTCTCTCCTCCTCGTTCACAATATTACTACGGCTGCACTTGTCAATCTTCACTCATTCCCATTATATATACGGTGCAGCCTGTCCCTATGGGGAGGAGTGGTTCCCTAGATATCTTGGGAGACGGGCCCTTTCCGACATTTGCAAAGCTGAGATGACGTGCCACGTCACTGCCGCAATTCGGAACTAGCGCGGGCCTTAAATCAACAACGGTTGTCGTCTACCCAGTTAAACGAATTCGAAACTAATAGTACACAGAGAGCTGGTCAGAAATTGAGTCCGCCGAAACCAGTGGCCGGGATGGTCTAATCGGTTATAGGCGTCGCCCCGGACAGGCGAAGGTTGCGGGTTCAATCCCCGCTCCTGGCCCAATTTTTCGCCAGCTCTTCCTTTCCCTTTCCCTAACTTTAATGCAATAAATTCAATAATCACTTTCTCCCCTCTCGTTCACAATATTACTACGGCTGCACTTGTCAATCTTCACTCATTCCCATTATATATACGGTGCAGCCTGTCCCTATGGGAGGAGTGGTTCCCTAGAATATCTTGGAGACGGGCCTTTCCGAGATTTGCAAAGCTGAGATGACATGCCACCGTCACTGCCGCAACTCGGAACTAGCGCATGGCCTTAAATCAACAACGGTTGTCGTCTACCCAGTTAAACGAATTCGAAACTAACTAGTACACAGAGAGCTGGTCAGAAACTGAGTCCGCCGAAACCAGTGGCCGGGATGGTCTAATCGGTTAAGGCGTCGCCTCGGACAGGCGAAGGTTGCGGGTTCAATCCCCGCTCCTGGCCCAATTTTTCGCCAGCTCTCTTTCCCTTTCCCTCTAACTTTAATGCAATAAATTCAATAATCACTTTCTCCCTCTTCGTTCACAATATTACTACGGCTGCACTTGTCAATCTTCACTCATTCCCATTATATATACGGTGCAGCCTGTCCCTATGGGGAGGAGTGGTTCCCTAGATATCTTGGGAGACGGGCCCTTTCCGACATTTGCAAGCTAGAGATGACGTGCCACGTCACTGCCGCAATTCGGAACTAGCGTGGCCTTCAAATCAGCAACGGTTGTCGTCTACCCAGTTAAACGAATTCGAAACTAACAGTACACAGAGAGCTGGTCAGAAATTGAGTCCGCCGAAACCAGTGGCCGGGATGGTCTAATCGGTTTAAGGCGTCGCCCCCAGACAGCCGAAGGTTGCGGGTTCAATCCCCGCTCTTGGCCCAATTTTTCGCCAGCTCTCTTTCGCTTTTCCTAACTTTAACGCAATAAATCTCACATAGTCACTTTCTCCCTCTTCTTCGTTCACAATATTACTATGGCTGCACTTGTCAATCTTCACTCATTCCCATTATATATACGGTGCAGCCTGTCCCTATGGGGAGGAGTGGTTCCCTAGATATCTTGGAAGACGGGCCCTTTCCGACATTTGCAAGCTGAGATGACGTGCCACGTCACTGCCGCAATTCGGAACTAGCGCGGGCCTTAAATCAGCAACGGCTGTCGTCTACCCAGTTAAGCGAATTCGAAACTAACAGTACACAGAGAGCTGGTCAAAAATTGAGTCCGCCGAAACCAGTGGCCGGGATGGTCTAATCGGTTAAGGCGTCGCCCCGGATAGGCGAAGGTTGCGGGTTCAATCCCCGCTCCTGGCCCAATTTTTCGCCAGCTCTCTTTCCCTTTCCTTAACTTTAATGCAATAAATTCAATAATCACTTTCTCCCCTCTTCGTTCGGCAATATTACTACGGCTGCACTTGTCAATCATCTCACTATCACCCATTATATATACGGTGCAGCCCGTCCCTACGGGAGGAGTTGGTTCCCTTAGATATCTTGGGAGACGGGTCCTGCGAGATTTGCAAGAGCTGAGATGACAATGCACGTCACTGCCGCAATTCGGAACTAGCAGCGGGCCTTAAATCAACAACGGTTGTCGTCTACCCAGTTAAACGAATTCGAGACTAATAGTACACAGAGAGCTGGTCAGAAATTGAGTCCGCCGAAACCAGTGGCCGGGATGGTCTAATCGGTTGAGCGTCGCCCCGGACAGGCGAAGGTTGCGGGTTCAATCCCCGCTCCTGGCGCCAATTTTTCGCCAGCTCTTCCTTTCCTGCTTAACTTTAATGCAATAAATTCAATAATCACTTTCTCCCTCCTCGTCTCACAATATTACTACGGCTGCACTTGTCAATCTTCACTCATTCCCATTATATATACGGTGCAGCCTGTCCCTATGGGGAGGAGTGGTTCCCTAGATATCTTGGGAGACGGGCCCTTTCCGAGATTTGCAAAGCTGAGATGACGTGCCACGTCACTGCCGCAATCGAACTAGCGCGGGCCTAAATCAACAACGGTTGTCGTCTACTCCAGTTAAACCGAATTCGAGACTATATAGTACACAGAGAGCTGGTCAGAAATTGAGTCCGCGAAACCAGTGGCCGGGATGGTCTAATCGGTTAAGGCGTCGCCCCGGACAGGCGAAGGTTGCGGGTTCAATCCCGCTCCTGGCCCAATTTTTCGCCAGCTTTCTTCCCTTTCCTAACTTTAATGCAATAAATTCAATAATCACTTTCTCCCCTCCTTGTTCACAATATTACTACGGCTGTACTTGATGCAATCTTCACTCATTACCCATTGTGTATACGGTGCAGCCTATCCGCTATGGGAGGAGTGGTTCCCTAGATATCCTGGGAGACGGGCCCTTTCCGAGATTTGCAAAGCTGAGATGACGTGCCACGTCACTGCCGCAATCCGGAACTAGCGCGGGCCTTAAATCAACAACGGTTGTCGTCTACCCAGTTAAACGAATTCGAGACTAATAGTACACAGAGGAGCTGGTTTGAAACTGAGTCCGCCGAAACGCATGGCCGGGATGGTCTAATCGGTTGTCAGGTGCGTCGCCTCTGGACAGGCGAAGGTTGCGGGTTCAATCCTCGCTCCTGGCCCAATCTTTTCGCCAGCTCTCTTTCTCCTTTCCCTAACTTTAATGCAATAAATTCAATAATCACTTTCTCCCCTCCTCGTTCGTTACAATACACTACGGCTGCACTTGTCAATCTTCACTCATACCCATTATATATACGGTGCAGCCTCGTCCGCTATGGGGAGGAGTGGTTCCCTAGATATCTCGGGAGACGGCCCCTTTCCGAGATTTACTGAAGCTGAGATGACGTGCCACGTCACTGCCGCCAATTCGGAACTAGCGCGAGCCTTAAATCAACAACGGGTTGTCGTCTACCCAGTTAAAGGTCTCGAATTCGAGACCAACAAAGTGCACAGAGAGCTGGTCGGAAATTGAGTCCGCTGTGGGAAACCAGTGGCCGGGATGGTCTGACAATATTGGCGTCGCC
>JAZHYW010059650.1:0-23134 GCA_037355805.1 Ixodes ricinus | reverse complement strand
TACATGTATTGCTGCTTGCTTTGACTACATTGCACTACGTCGAAAGCGTTAGGACAGGAACGTCGGCATACGGCGTTTGGCTTCGCATTCGATCATCTGCGTCCCGAGCGCAGTGAAGACAAAAACAGCCAGCTTTATGTCTACCCACTAATCGTTGGGATGAGAACCCGGTGTTCTGACGTTACCGTGCGCTATCGTCTCCTGCTGTCCCTCAGTTTCTCGGCGTCTCGCAGCAGCGGTACACGACCGCAAGCCTGTATACGACGCTGATACAGATCGAAACGGGCAAGGGGGTCGGTCGGCTCGTGCGAGTTCGCTCGCAGTTCCATATCACCCCCGCGGAATCATATCGGCGTCCGTCCGGACTGCGGTGGGGAGGCGTCGTCGTCGCCGCGTGGCTGCTGCTATCGAGAGCACGGCCGCTCCGGGACTGGTTGGAGAGCTGCTCCCGGTCGCTGCCCCGCCATTGGTGGCTGCGGGCGACGGGCCAGACCCCCTACGGCGAGGCTCGAGGGAATCTCCGGAGGCCCTTTTGTCGAAGCGCCCGGACTAGTGTTGTTGCCCCTGCACCCCCACCCTCCTCCTGACGGGATCGTCGAGCCTGTCGCACGCGCGGCCGTAAACCAGACGCGCCGTCCTCCGCCAGACACAATGCGCCACTGTGTAGCTGCCCCCCAGAAGAAGAACTGCCGCCCTGGCACGCGACCGACCGATCGGCAACGCAGACGCGAAGTCCGACGGCCGAGTCTTCGACTTCCCCAAGCTTGTCTCAGGGGCGGATGTAGTGGTCAGGATTGAGGATTTATGGATCAGGCTTTAGGCGGGGGGGGGGGGGACGTCTGGGTCAAGCGCTGCCAAATCTTCTCTGTTGACAAAATATTTACCGCTTCCCCTAAAACAAAACATTTCTTAAAAAAAGAAAAGAAAGAGGCTGGGTGTATGTTGTTTTTGACATAACAGAAGCTGCCCTTGGTGGACCCCTTTAAATCAGCCGCTATCCAGTCTTTTCCTTGGTTATGAAGATGACGAGCACTATACACCATTCTACTAACCGCATTCTATGCGTTGACATCTTGGTCTACTGGGGTGAGGAACGCGTTGTAAGCATGCGAAATACCTGTACCCGTGAAAAAAAAAAAAGTAAGTGCGTTTTTGTTTTGTTTTGTTTGTTGACTACCGAGAGAGTCAAATAACGGCGACAGTAGAAGGATCTCAGCAAGTGCACAGATTCCAATCCGAAATGCGGCATGTGCCATGGGCGACGAGCGGGTGAAACCTCACGCTTATTTCCCCTGCACGCGTCGCGTTTTTCCGTGTCACCATATTCTGAGCTTCGTCGTTAGCCGGTATCTTTCTATTGTTCATCGTAATTGGCCCCGTCACTTAAACGCAAGTCAACTCACAAACCTTTTTAAATGCGAAAGCGATTAGATGTCTCATGGAGTGAAGCCGGCAAAAAACGACACCTAAATCTCTCATTGGCTGAGAAAACAGCACCCTAAATTCCCATTCCCAATAAAACAGAAGAAAAAGCAGAGCAACGCAGATGCTTCGTCACGGAAGCCGTGAAGCCAACAGGGTTCAGTCGCGCCTGCGCAGTGGGGGAGCCTGATGTCATCGCCGGAGCGCCATGTGGAAAAGGAAGACGTGGCACGCTGCTTGTAGGAATGCGCTGCGTGTACGAATGCTTTCTGCATTCCTACAGCGTGGCGCAGTCTTACGTGTCTTCTCGAATTTTTTAGAGTGAGGAATATCCGGCTCCGCGTAGTGTCCACAGCCCAGTGGCTCGCCATAACCCTAACTGATGGAAAGCGCAATATGCCGCGGGAGTTCTCGAAATGTTTCGTTTCGATACCTAATGTCCATCGTAGCGGTCGTGTATCAGAGCTGCGTGATGCACGTTGATGACCCCAGGATGTATGCGTGTTGTATGTTCAGAATAGTAGAAAAAGCCCTTCTCAGAGATCTCCTGCTCGTCACGATTGGCAGGTTTCCTCCTCTCCACTCGCATCCTCCCCGGCGTTCTTCTCTAGCAAGTTGATATAGTGGAAGGCTCCGTGGAAGCAGCTGATTCTGCTATTCTAAACGTGCCGCAGACTCATGGCAGTCGCACTCTTCTGGTTAAGTTTCTCATCTACAACTGGCATCGCCATACAACGGCATGTTTACCTGACACTGTTTAAACGACTACACGACTAATATCTTTTTTCCGAAATTGTTATTTGTATAATAGAAGGAGCTAAATGTCTGCATCACTTCTGTCAGTATACAATCTCGTCCATGATGAAGCGAGCATATATTTATTCATCTAGCTGTCAAATTGTGAAAAAAAAATAAAGTGGTAACTACGATGGTGGATGATTGGAGTGCTCTGCGCCACCTTGACACGTTTTTATAAGACACGGGACATGATTTTCATCCAATTGGGGCCAGTAAAACCTAACGTCAACTACTGATCCCGAACAAGTAGAAGATCGCAATCAAGGGTTGAATGGAACGAACATAGCAGATGAAGGTCGTCTCATTTCCGTGTCAGTTCCCCCTCCTCCCGCTTTGTTAAAAATGTTCACTCAAAACGTGTTTTAAAATGTGTTAACAGAAAGTTTGTTTACTTACTGCGTGTGAAATCGAATAAAAATAAAGCCGCACATCACACAATTGTGGCAATTCATCATCTAGTATACTTTAGACCGAGGTTAGCAAGTAACATTTGTTAAGAATAATAGCGATATCAATAAAAAAAAAACAATCTTACGAGCGAGTTCGAACTTTATTTCCCCCTATCTCGTTTGATGATGATTTCATTAGTGCATGACTTCACTCCAAGCATACGACATAAAGAATCATGGATAACGTATTGGAAAGTGTCAGACTCGGTATCGGGTTCATGTACTTTTTTTTGCAAAAATAACAACTTTCATATTTCCTTACCTTTATGGTCCGGCGAGATGTCTCCACTTGTCCCATACCTTTTTTTGTAAAACTCTGCTCCAAACTTCGCGTCCATCGTGCCTATGAGGCAGAAAATCAAATAAAATAATGCTGCATTCATCACGCGTTTTCAGTGATAACTAGATTGGCCAATCCACTGATAAGTGCCCACACTAAACGGTACAAACAATACAAAACCCAATGGAACCGCAAATACCACACCACAAACAACGTGGAAAGGTATTTTATTATTTATGTTATTTATTTAGGAATACTGCAGGCCAATTGCGGCCCAAGCAGGATTGGGGGTTACAAAAGTGGAGTCGAAAAAGCGCAACACCAGGTAATCCGTAAAATGGGAGAGGGGAACAGGGGAAAATTATGCAAAAATTGTAATAAAGCACAAGTATCTACAGGCCGAGTACAGATTCGTTGCCCCGCTGTTATCTTTTCATTATTTAGTTGTAGTGTTACCTTCCCCCGTCAATTTACACATATGCCTCTACTAGTGTCGATCGCAATAAGTGTAATAGCATTCTATAATTCTCAAAGTTCATGTTTAACCTACGAGGGGCATAGGCTAAGGTTGCTGGTTGCACATGTTGGTTGTGCATGTTCAGCTGGTTCCACTAAACAAATTCGCGTTTAAACTTTTGAAAACGTCCAACCTGCTCAAATTCGAACTTCAGCAGATTCGCGTAATTTCCAATCGGTCCATACCAGCGGCAGTATTCGAGGCGAGAAGTGTGGGTGTCGCCGCCTGGTGGAATGTTTTCACAACCCAGAAACTTCCTCTGCTGGTGCAAGCACGCGCAATGCCAAGCTTCTATGCACTATGAAAATTAAAACAATAACCGCGTGTGTAGCACGTGCACTGCCCATGGTGAGAAAAACAGAAGCGCCCCTAGCGACCTTCTCACCGCGAATAGGCGTTCAGAGGCCGACGTGCGCACGTCCATTGCGGAACAACAAAAGCGCGTAGGAGCCTCTCGCTATCAACGCGCTGGCTAAAACAATTCCGAGTACTCGGGTTCGCTCGCTGTGCGGGGTCTCGGGGGGGACGGCCTCCCTCGCTGCCCCGCCAGAGGGATCAAGGGCCGGCTCCGCGTCGGCCGGGTGCCTCGCGTGCACGAGGCGAGAGCGGCCAACCGAGTCCTTCCGACACTCGCGTCCAGGGGGCCTTGGAGGAAGCCTTCGGTCCGAGGCGCAGCGTGCGAGGTCGAGCTCGACGATCGCGCGATGCTGCTGCCCCAAACGCTAAAACATTTGCACGTTTAAGGGTGTAAAAAGGTCGTTATACAGGCTTAAGGTTCTGTAACACTCCGGCGTTGAGCGTAGCGAATGCCGCGTTGCGCAGCGCACACAGCTACGGATTGGTCGCAGATATAGAGTGCCTGGTCGCCGGCCAATGAAAGCGCTAGACGCTCTGTCGGACATCAGTCACCGCGATGTCCGTGGTTCGAATGCCTAGTGCCCAAGTTTCTCCCTGAACTCGTTGTCCGGTGGCATTCGAAGCGCGGATATCTTGGTGACTTTGCAGTTCGGATCTGTTGGCAGGCTGTCGTTTGTACGACGCATAACTAGTGCGGCCCCGGCTTAAAGCCGCTGTCACGCCGCTCACATCACACAAAGATCATATTTTGAGGGTGTTGCATTCAATTGGATAATACATCATACTTGAGGGGTGTAAAAAAGCTCGTCGTCATCATAATCATTTACTATCATGGAAGGCCCCTACAGGCATCACACGAAGAGCGGTACTTTTTTTTTTAAAGCAATCATTTTTAACGTTATTTTAACGCAGGAAGGAATTTATCGGATAAAACGGAAGTGAAGTGGTTACACTTTCATTTCTGATAGTGTAACCACTTTAAGAAATGACTGTGTAACCACTAAATATACATGTTATCCGGTGAAAAGCGGCAAAGTGAAAACATATATAACCTGTTCGATTGTCCATAGCATGGAAAGATTTAGCGGGGCTAAGGGTGCCTCGTTTGAACTCGGGGACACCGGACAAGTGTCAGGCATCTCCGCAAACCATCTCCCTAAGAACATTGGCGTGTCTACTTTCCCGCAAGGCGCTTGTGACAGCCAACCACTGCAATCTGCAGATAGAACGCGGCAAATGACGACACTAAAGATTTTTTAGACCTCGAAAAGCAGTCTGCGCTGTGAAACTGAGCCTTACGTTTCACGTGCCTAGTAGCATTCGGATGTTTCACAGTCGAATTCATGGGACCCAACCTCCCGCTCAAGTATCCGACCGCCCGGCCGTTCTATACGCTGCAGCGGTCGTGTGTAATCGTTTCGTTGCCGGAACTTCTCAGTTTCTCCCTTTTTGGCCGTCGTCCGCGCTGACGGGCAGCCGACCGTGACGCCTCTTTCCCACCACCTGGACCGTATACCTCCTGTCGGTACTTTCTCGGTCAGAAATTTCAAAATAGCGTAATAGCTGGCCACGTGACCAAACTGTTTTTTTAATTCTCTTTGAGCAGAAAAACACACACACACACACACCCTGCAAATTATCCTTTTTCTTTGGTGAAAGTGGTTCGACTTCCTGGAGCGTTTGACGAGTGCGTTCCGAAAAATGAAATAGAACAGACCAAAAGTTATTACACGGAACAACAAAAACTAATTTTTAGGTCTCCTTCAAGTGGGAAAGAGCATTGCAGAAAAAAAGAAAAGGTTGCCTTATGGGGAGACAAGCGATTCCGAGATGTGAATGAAGAAAACACTGAACTGTCCTGGGGAAACTGAAAAATAATCTTATGCCTATGTTATTATAAGTGTGCTTTACAGTTGTTAGCAAGATTAGAAACATATAATAAATCTCCACAATACTTTAAAAGAACCGCTTATGTAAAAACGTTGCTTTTCAAGACGAAAGCACTAAGAGAAACAAAGCGTTTGTCATTTTCTTGTTCCATACTCGCCTGAGCGATTCTACGACAATCACTAAAGTGTGACGACACAGGCCAGTGATTGATGCAGAACGTTTCTCGGCAGCACGAAATATGTGATCTATCGAGGCATAATTTTACCATGCCCAAAGCTCACGCGAAAGATACCTTATAGCAGTGGATTCTCAAAGAATCCACCCTTTTCAGAATTTCACTCGTGGATGGAACCGCATCCATCGTTCTTTCCTTCGAATTGGGGGGTGCTTTAGGGGACTCATAATTTCCCCCGGAGATTCGGTGTTTGCGCGGTATCAATTTTTGGTTTCGGGTTAAAAATCGGGGTTCACCGGAGCCTATGTTGAAGAAAATTGGACACGGGGCGCGGGATTCGCCAAACTCTAGGGAACATGCGCGTGGCCAGAAAATTTGTAAAACATCCACCTGCCGATCAGAAGAAGAAACAGAATGTGTGGTTCCGAGGTAGAAAGAAGCCTCGTGGACAATTCATTTGTGGCTGCGTTTCGAGTCAAGAAAAAAATAAAGCCGTAGACAAAAGTCTTACCGTGTAGCTTTCTTATTTTATTTTTTATTCAAAGACAGTTCTAATTTTCGTGTTTTTTGGTCCTTGAGGAAACCAGCTCGGGGGCTAATTTTCGGGGGTTGTCGGTACTTTGGGAAAACTCGACAGCCTAAATATCGCATCACGATAAAGATGCGAATTATGCTCGGGGGTGTCGAGGGCCTTCGCCCCTTCAAGCACCAAGCGCCGGCGACCGTCGCGGTCTGGGAGCGTAGTGGGTCGCCCTGCCAGTGAGCGAGAACGAGGCACCGGCCAACGGGACGAGTGGCCGCGGGGCCGTCCGGGAGGGCAGAGTGCGCGACGAAGAGCGGCCGGAAGTGGACAAGGCTGCCTGCGATGGCCCGATTAACGAGCGCCGGACAGCGAGGCCAGAGGCGCCGTCCCGGGAAGACCCGGCCGGACGACGCCTCCTGGACAACGAGGCCGCGCCTTTGACGTCACCCATAGGAGGCCAACGTGGGGCACGGATCAGACGCGGCTTCAGCGTTCGGGCAGGGACTCGTGTCTTTGTTTAATCAGGGAGCGAGCACACGAGCTGGAGTGCTGACGGAGCACGTTCGTGTCCGTTCCCCTCCGGCCTCCGGTCAGTGACGGTAGAAATTCTAGCCCCTACTGAGTTCTATCGAGAAATTGTTTGTCTAGGTCAGTGGTCTCAAACTCATTTGACTGTGGGGGCCAGATAGCTCACACCGGAATGGTCGAGGGCCGACGTGGGGTAAGGGGGGAGGGGGGGGGGGGGGCGGGGTTTCAGAATATTTTCAAGAGAGGAGACTTCGTGCTCCAGGCTTTTTGTAAACTCGCAGGTTTGCCCGGGACATCTTTAGGTTTGATTTGTTTATATGACTACTTTTGGCCCTGAAGTGATGTGATGACAAGAATTGAAATGACGCCGCCCGCCAACCTTGCTGTCAAATCAGTTAATTTGACAGTTCTTGCTTTCATGACGGTTTTCATCACACACTCTGAACAAACACTCGTCGTTTATTGGTGACTTTTTTGTTGTCTTTTAAGGCAAGAATCTCGAGCTCGTAAATTGATCTTTGGCGGTTGCTCCTGCCGATTAAAAGTCCACGCAGCCGAGGTGCATTCCTCAACGAAGAGCTGGCGCTGGTAGCCTAGTAGCGGATTTGTTGTACATTACAAAAGGCTGGGAAGCAACAAAAAAAATAATAATAATAATAAAGCAAAACAAAGGGTCAATGAACACAAATAAGTATAAACTATGTGAATATGCGCTCAAAGAGCAGAGCCACTTTCCAGCTACAATGAATCGGTGAGATGAGATTACTATGGCGCAAGCCATTCTATAGCGTTCGAGATATGGGAATCGGGACTCGTATTCGGTTGCCTACGGGCCGCGTCCCAGCGAATCGCGGGCCGCATGTTTGAAACATCTAGTCTAAGTCACGAGTATGAATTGAAGGAGATGCGCGGATGCCATGAACAACTTACGCATTTCGAAAGCTCCGCCCGAGAAAGCCGTCCAGGTGGACATTTCTTATAGAAACCGCTCATCAAATATCAAGCGCAATTGAATAGCCTCCTATGGGCCATTTTGGTAGCGAAGCTGTTGGAGCCTCCAAATACTCGTTTCCGATTATGATAAACCCTGAGTCGTCAACATTGCTTTATTAAATCATCAAGAGTGCACAGTCGGTCAATCGCATAAAAACTCCGTTTCACGCGTTTTTTCTTCTTTTTTTTTGTCAGTTGAGAGCGTTTACATTCAGATTCCGTATAAGTGAGAAACTACCCATTTGACTCTTTCTCTTTTCTGTGCGTTGTCATCTGTTCATCGCAACGTGATCTCCCTTTCTTTCATTTTGCACTAGATGGCGCTGTTGCTCTAAGCATGTATCAATACGCACCAAAATCAAAAGCTAAACACTGAGTGGGTGGCTTAAATCACCGCTCAACTCAAAAGACTTCAGCAGCGTTTATCCATCCATTCATTCATCCCGCGAAGCGCTTCGCTATATTGCGCACCACCTCGCGGATTCATCTCCGGAAGGGAGAGGGTCGCCGGTCATGTCGACACGAGGTGGCCCCAGAACGGGGCCGCTTGCCGAACCGGACCGCGGAGACGCTCAGCGGCAGCTGTCCTCATCTGACGTGACAGGCGTGGCACGCTGCCCGGCGACTCCCGTCTGGGCGCACGTGTGTGGGGAGCACGTGCCGACGGCCTTGCCCGCGGCGCGGGCGCCGGCGACCTTGCCCCCGACACGCCCCTGCAGACGCAGCCGACCATGCCGCCCGTCGACACGCGTTTTCATCTCGTCAGGCCGGTTGCCGCCAACGATGGCCGGAAACAAAAAGCCGGTCGGGGCTCGGACATGCCGCGAACCTGGAGAAATTCGACCTCGATCGGGTTGGACGTTTTTTCGGAATAATATCCCCAAGTTCGCCGAGAGTTTGACGAAAGTTCTACAAAAGTTAGACCCAAATTTGAAAATTTGCTCATGCGCGGAAAATGATAAACGAGCTGAGGCCACCTGGCAGGGAGGGTCACAATTATTGGGTGCATAGTTTTACATTAAAAGTAACTAAGCCCTTATACGTTTATATGTTTGCTTTAAGATTGAATGAACACTGGCAATTGTTATCTAAAGCTTGAGACCTAAGAGAAAGAAGGGGCGGACAAACACAAAACTACAAAATGCAGCTAAAATATAAATATGAAAATTTATTAATCAATTTTTTATTCATTTATTTTCATTACCAGTAAATCGCCAATTTTCCGGCTTTACAAGAAAGAGAAAAAAAGAGAAAAAAGTGAAAGCCGTTTACAACTCCCTGTAACGCCGAATTAGAGCGCAGCTCTTGAGGAGAAGAGGGAGGCACGGGGGGGGGGTCACGTGACCTCGAGAGAGGGGGGTCACGTGGCCTGGGGGTCACGTGACCTCTAGGAGGGGGAGGGATTTTCCCCGCTAAATTTAGCGAGGAAAATTTTCCGCTAAATTTAGCGGAAAAAAATTTCCCGCTAGATTTAGCGGGAAAATTTTCCGCTAGATTTAGCGAGGAGAAATTTCCCGCTAGATTTAGCGGGAAAATTTTCCGCTAGATTTAGCAGGGAAAATTTCCCGCTAGATTTAGCGGGGAAAATTTTCCGCTAGATTTAGAGGAAAAATTTTCCGCTAGATTTAGTGGGAAAAATTTTCCGCTAGATTTAGCGGGAAATTTTCCGCTAGATTTAGCGGGAAAATTTTCCGCTAGATTTAGCGGGGAAAATTTCCCGCTAGATTTAGCGAGGAAAATTTTCCGCTAGATTTAGCGGGGAAACTTTCCCGCTAGATTTATGGGGAAACTTTTCCGCTAGATTTAGCGGGGAAAATTTTCCGCTAAATTTAGCGGGAAAATTTACCCATCATGCACCGCGCGGTTACGCCGACGGCGACGCCGACGGCGACGGCGACGGCGACGGCGACGGCGACGGCGACGCCGCTCAAGCCGGAAACGGGCGCCTAAGAGCTGCGCTCTAAAAAAGGGTGGATAAAACCTTAAGACGAAGAAGTTACACACGTATGATACAATTAAGCATCTCGCCAGGTCATGAGGTTTGGGCACATCTCTGATATCATCAGTGCTGGATTGAGTAACAATGCTATCCGGCAGGTTGCACCACAATTAATGCGGTTGACAGTTGCAGTGGCATTCGTTCGTGGAATAGCTAGGGCCAGATTTGCAGCAGTTATCTATTCGCGGGGATATCTTATGCCGGTTATGAGCGGGTTTAAAATACGTCAATTCTAGAGAAGGATAATACAATTTGTGTAGCATTAACAAACTCGCCCAAGTTCTATTGTGGTGTAAGAGGGGTGTGTTATGTATTTCTCCCTTTGCTGAGTTTCTGCTTTCTCGCAATAAATTTTTTGCTGCGTTTTGAATTTTTCTGTTTGTCCGTCACTTGTTCCCCTTGCCCCAGAATTTGATATGCCCGTCTTAAACCAGTTCGCTCGCACTCTGGCTTTAGCTGGATTAAAGTTTGTTTCCCCAAGGTTTGAGATGTTTTGTGCAGAAGTCTGGCAACGCCGTTCAAAAGTGGATACTCGCCATATGTTACCAACAGTTCGTAGGTTCGCGGAGCCAATTTAACATCGAACCACTAAGCAAGCTGCACATCTGAGTAACGACACTTTAACCATGCTGTCATGTACAAATACAATCAACGTTTGCAGTTGACAACTGTTTTTGCCGAGCCCACGTGTCGGACGGAAGCTGCAGCATGTGATTTCCGTCACCATTCTTGTTAAAACAGTTCACGACAAAGGGAGACGATGTTACAAGGGGCTCTTATGAACACATCCTAAACCAAAAGCAAATATTTCTTTTCATAACCGTAACTCTCACCAATGCGCTCATGCAGCTCTAGCAAAAAAAGAAAAAAAAGAAAAGAATGAAAAGTGGTACTCTGAAAGTGCTAATTGACGCAAACGGAAGAAAGGTAATTGTTTTCGGAATGAGACAGAGTGAAAGCAAGTAGTGCCGTTTGAGCGCGATGTTTGAGGGTAATGTTTAGAGCGCATGCTCAGAACCAGCCCACATTAATTTTTCTGCTAAGACCGGAAGTCTTGATGGTGCGAAATGCGCGTTGCGAAAAAAAAACAAAAAACTGGACGCTCGCTGTCAGCACGCGCTCGTCAGTTTCTTACACAGGTACTCCCTACAGAGAGCCTAAAGCAAGTGGTCACAACTATGACGAGGATGTACGCCAGCCTGATCTAAAGAAGATGGGTATTCAGATCTGTGCCACGGGACAAAATGGGTAAAATAACTGGCAAGAGCAACACGCCTCTGATTGTGTTAAATGAACGTGTTGAAAGCACATCGCTCGTACGGGTTAATCCAGGACAGTCGCAGTGGCTGCTAGTGAATGCACTCTCTACACTTTTCCAACGCTGATACCCCGGGGAAAAAAATACAGCCGAGTCACTGAACTGTGTACGCACCTGTTGCGTCCGACATCTCACAATTGACAGCAACTGCGCATGCCCAGAACACGTCCCATGCCCAAGCAAAAAAGATGGCGGCGCTCAGATGACGATTATTATAATGGTTCTTATACGCAGAGGACGTTTCTGAACCAGGATAAATAAAATGAGAGTGAGAAAGCGTGGTCCATCGAAGCGGGGTTCTCAGCCCGAGCTTGAGAACCAAAAACATAAAAAATACACTGTAAAAAAATTAATTAAACGATAAGAAAAGAAAAAGATAAACGTGGAGACATTATGTCATTCGTGGGAGGTAAACAATATACCGATAAAACAAACAAAAAAAGCGGATATCGCTCAATCTTGAGCAGATTCACATGATTTTACGCAGCATGCGTTAAAGGCGCGCAGTCGTGAAGACGCCGCGCTTGCTCTAATAACACCAAGCGTTGCGGCAAAGCGTCTGAACGAGGGATCACGACTTACGACTGACAAGAAAGCAGAAAGCAAGGTAACGCACGCAACCAGCTAACGAGAAAGTGTACATAAACTTCTGCTATCCAATTAAAAAAGCAAAAAAAGCGTAATTACTTTAGTATGCACCACGAAGTCTTCATGACTCAAAGTCTACACCTGAGTGGCTTCCTTCCGGAAGGCTGCGGCTCAGAACATATTAATCCCTGGAAAAGGAGGAAGTTCTCGTCTTTCTGGAAGTTTTCCAAGGTTGAATGACTGCTCATCACAGACGAGAGTTAATGGGATACTCGAAACCCGCGTTGATTGCATCTGCGTGGGACGCCCAAGTAAAACCCACCCTACATGGAAAGCTTCGCTGGCGTTCTTTTACGGACGCTTTAGCGAATGCCTCGCTAAACTGTCAAGCGGGTGCGGGCGCACTTCTTGAGCACGAGGAAGAGAAGGTCGCCAAAACCCACGGCGCCTTTTCGGCGCTCGGTGCAGTGTAGTCATACTCACGCTCCTAAGCAGGACCACAAACCAAATCCAGAAATAAGCATGAAACACTAAAAACTTGCAAAGCCTCACCGAAAACCACAAAATCAACTCTTTTTAGAAAGATATAAGACAAAAGCCGGGGCATCTACAACGTTCAAGTAGAAAAAAAAAACGCTCTTTTTTGACGTGTTTCTAGGTTTCAGATTTTTATCGAAGCGCATCTTTGCGCCCGCGGTCCTGCTCGCGGTGATCGAGCGCCAAGCCACCGCGTCGCCTCCCTCGTACGCCGGAGTCCCACTAGAGCGACAAACAGAAACAAGCGACAGCGACAAGCCTCATACCAGATTCTTTCGCGATTTGACAGGCTTTCTAGTATAAAGGAGACTATGCTCGAACACGAGCATCATGCACGCGAGGGTATCCTTGGCAGGCTTGCAATCACTCGTGCTTACTTCACGAGCACCGAACGACTAAACGCCTGCCGTCGCGAGCATGCTGCGCGTGTTGCAGGCCTTGTCCGTGTCGGTTGTTTTGTTTGTCGCTCTAAGTGAGACTCCGGAAGTAAGATGGAGGGAACTATGGCGCACGTGGTGTTGCGCGTCTCGGTGACTATAGTCGGTGACAGGCCAGGAGCAGTGGAAGCTCCTCCCCACCCCTTTCCACTTTAGTAGAGCGAACGCTGGAGAGGAGGCGACCTCCTCTCCACCGTTCGCTCCGCTCGGCGGAAAGGGTGGGCAGACACTTCATTCTTGGCCTGTCACCGACCATACACCTTTCCAAGGCTCACTCGACCCCAGGGGCAGCAAACCGTTTTCCAGCCCAGTCACTGGGTTTGAGGCTAGACTCTCACCGGCTTCCCTGCTAACCCTAACCGAGTGGAGCTGTGATTTCGATAGAGCGTAGCCTCCGTAGGCAGTTTCAAACACCGCTGGCGGATAAATTCTTGTCGTTTCCCGCTGTATATTGTGTTTCATGGTGCACGTATTTTCCTGAGGTCATTGAGAAGCATTGTACCACATTTTAAAGAAGAAAAAAAGCAATAAAAAACCTATACACTATTTTTGTTGGGTACGCACGCGACAGAACGAATGCGACTTGAATGTAGAGTTCTAGTTTTTGTGTGTGTTTTTACGATAAGTTTTGACGGCTCCGCGCGATTCGCCGCATCACAAACGACAAAGCGCTTAGCTGTCAAAAATAGATTACAACAGAAGAGAGCCGAGAAAGGCATGCATTTTTCACGCTCACAAATAACGTGTTTACCGATGGACAGGACGCGGACATACAATTTAGAAAGTGTTAACATTCGAACAATATATTGTACGTACCACACGATGCAGCGTTATCCGAAAATAATTTATTTGAGAAAGATCTCAAATAACACAGTCACAGTCGACGACAGTCACGTGCCTGACGATCGGACGGAATCCAAGATGACTTCGTTTTGGGGCACGTTTCGTGGAGAGCTTCCTTTTTTCACAACAGCACCAAGTCAAAGGATCGAACGCGACTGACCCGTTTCCCACCCCAACCCGGACGACTATTTTTGGAGATGACCCCGTGGAGATGACTGAGGATTCTACGCGGATTATCTCTGGGAGGGGGAGAGCAATGTTCGCAAAATCGCGTCGAGGGTCGTTCGGACGTCCTTCACCTTCTTCGTTTCCCGTGAATGTCAAGCAGAAAAGCTTGAATGGCAGGCACTTACCAGCCTTATTTCGCACAATGGAAGATAACACAGACAGGGTACGCAGCACGCATAAAAAAAATTAAGTGGAAACTTTCCAAGAGGGGCGAGAAAACGTCGAATGCAAAACCGCCAAAACACAGGTAGAGAACCGCGCTGAGCGGGTCTTCACAGCTCCAAGAGAGTGCCAGAAAATTTCTAGCTGATAGAGGGCGCGCGAGTCGCACCAGCCGCATCAGCATCAGCAACATGGCGGCGGCCTAGGAGCGTTTTGGAAAGGTGTATATGGAAGCAGGACCGCGGGTGCATACACTTGATCTATAAGAAACCGAAACCTAGAAAGGCGTCCAAATTGGGGGTATTTTTACGGAACGCCGTAAAAAGCTGCCCCTGCCTTATATCTTTCTATAAAAGAGTTGATTTACGGCGTTTATGATTATGCTTAGCATGTTTCTCATTGTATCTATATGTTTATTTTCAGTAAGTAAAAATTAATTAGTAAATTTTAGTTAATTATCTAGCTAAGTAGTATACTTCTGTAATCCTTGACGTCCGCCAAGGCTCGTAGTTGGTTCCCGCAGAGTTCCTTTTTTATCTCGAACAGCGTGTTTTTAATGATTTTTGAAAGCTTTCGCAGAAACATCCGGTATACGAGCTGAGCAGAAGACGCAGTCGGGCAAATTTTGACTATAAATAAAATTAAGAAGTTCACTTTTCTTCTTTTATCTTTTTTAAACAAAGGGCGCTATTATGGTGCGAACACAGCGGGCTGCAGCCTACGTGAGTCGAGCCGCGTCTTCGGAAGACCGCTCCCCAAGTTCCCGCGCGATCGCCGCCTGTGGCCCATTCTGAGGGGCGACGTCCGTTGGCCCCGTCATGCTCCCGTCTCCCCCTTTGTGGCTTCCGGGGAGCCGCGCCCAGGCCGACGCTCCTTTTTCCCGAAAAGTGAAAAGCGTCCGCCGAAAGGGTTTCATTCGGGAAGGAGGGGAAAAACAACGCGGGTGGAGGGACAACAGATGTGAGGCGGGGTGGGTAACCCCGCCGACCGCGCGCACGCAACAACCGCCTCGGGGCCCGTTGGGAAGAGGTCTTCCTCCTTGGAGTCGTGCTTGCGAAGACGTGCAACACCGAGGGGTCAGGCGGTGGGCGCCGTGCGGGGCCCGCTCCCACGGCGGTTTTGGCCGAAGGCCCCCGTGTTGGCCCGAGGAGCTCTCGCAGGGTCCGGTGGTGGTGGTGCGCGAGCTCGGGGCGCGGTGCTGGACGGCGGAACAGACGTTTTCGAGGAACGCCGTTCCTGGGATGCGTTTGAATGGAGTCGATCGCTGTTTCCTCGGTGTTTTTTTCGAGGAAATGCGGAATTGGGGTCCGTATTCTGGTATCCACAAGGTGAACTTGGGATATAAGTAAGGTATCTCACAAAGAACGATGAATAAAGCGATGAATAATCCGTCTCGTAATTTACATACGCGTAGAAAACACAAGAAATTACAAATAATTACGCGCATTCTCTTACTATCTACAGATAGGTGTTATTATGAAAGTGAGAAACGAAAATAAGAACTCGTCACGTTTCCTTTTTTTTTAATAATAAAAAAAAATTTAATAGTACGCTTTGTTTCCTTTCCCCCTCATTTTACGGTTACTTAGTTTGCTCATCAACAAAACACGTCCCATCAGACCTTGACAACATTTGGTCCTAATATTTATTTTATTTTTGTTTTCATACCTATATCAAGCATAAAAAATCTAGTGCCATTTAAAATATAATTAAAAAAATATATATAGAGAGAATCAATTTTTTCAAATGCTGCACAGACGAGCAGTCCTCAAAAAACCGAAAGTGACGTCGGTATAATTATACCAACTTTATATTTATTGCAGGGATGAAGAGTATCTAGATATAACTAATTTGAATTCCACAGGTTATTTTTTTTTTAATATTTCGCGAGTCTCACATTATTCTTTCGTGCTGTTCGGCATGTCGGGTTACGGAGCATTAGATATCGATAATGTGAACCTGCAAACTTTCAAATGGCGCATGCTGTATCCACGCGATATGAACGTAGAACAATAATATTAATCGTCGCAAGTCACCTGCCCTTTCTGATTAGGTCCCCACGTGCTTACGAGGTGTAACTAATGATCGAAACATTTTTGTGAATCAGCTTCACTTTTCTCCTAGCAAGACTGGGTCTGCTCCTGCATCAAGTGCCGGAGATAATTTACTAATCATCCATATGTCTGAACGATTAAACAAGCCAAGTACAGAAAGGAAACTCCTTTTTTTTGTATAATAAATAAATATTTCTGAAATAAGCATTTGTGAAATAGAAATGACGTAATGTGCTTTGCGGAACCGGGTACATAGTACAGAACTCATCTCAGCTTGAGGCACACAAAATGCCGCGCCTTCGTGGGAAATTAACTTTCCGATTTTGGAGTACGAAACGATGACTGGAGACTTCTATGTTGCCCAGGCTCGAACTAACGTCTTCATGTCCCGCTTCTCGCGTGCCCGCCCAAGCCATCTTTAATGCGCGCGTGTGTGTGTGCGTGTGCGTGTGTTTTCACGCGAATTTCACTTCTTATATGAAGCTTGGGGGGGGGGGGGGGAGAGTTGTGCCAGCGCGCCGTAGCTCCGGAGACAGCCTGGGGACTCTGGCCTGAGGCATGTTTCTTGTACATTGCGGTCACATTGGTCATGTGAAAACTGTCTGGCGACATGTACGAAGCAGGTATCAAGCAGACATGCTCGAAACATGCGTGAGTTCGGTGCTAATTCTGTCATTCATATCTGCAACGAACCCCATGTCTAGAGTCTTGTATGATGTACGTGAGACAGCGGAATCCTCCTCTCGGTGCTGACCGGCTTCCCGCTGTTTAAACGAACGCTCAACTCACAATTTATTTGGCTATTGGCGGCGAGCGCGATCGAAAGCGTCGCTGTGGTCGGCCTGCCACGATTGGCAGAATGCTGGCCATGACGTCAGCGAGGGATTTCTTTCATCGACGGAAATAAGAGGAATGTAAGAACTTGAATTTTGACGGTGTTGGCAGCGTTGCTTTGAGGCGCAGTGATTTCAAGCTTCCACCATGCTCATTACAAACGCCATCCAACTTGTTCGCGAGGTAATGACTTCAGGAGAGGTAACCATTGGAGGGCGCCACCAAAACATCTCGCCGCTAATAGGTACCGAAGGTCCACGCCTGTAAAGTAGTTAGTGTGAGCTGTCCTCCCTTCAACCGTTTAATCAGCATACAAAAAACATAAAAAGACATTCCCCCATGGCCGGTAGGAAAGAGAAGCACGCATACCCACCCCGTGGGTATGTGGCACTGGAAACATTGTTTCCTTTTTCGTACCGCGTCCTCGCGTGCCGGGGTCGAAATAAATGTAACGTTTCCGAGGGCAGGGCGGCGCGGCTGGTGACCGGATAAAATGTTGCCCGGTCCGGCGGTCCTCCCATTCGCTCGATTCTTCGCTTGCGGTCCGCCTCGTGGTGTAACGCTAAACACCGTCCACCGGTTGGCTGACGGCACTCCGTAAGCTGCGTGCTCCGTGGCACCAGCGAAACGTCGATCTTTCGCCGCGTGATCAGAAGCCTCGCCCATATACCAACGAGCAGGAGCGTGGCCATGGGCAGGCACGTAGCCAGGATTTTGTTTCGGGGGGGGGGGGGGGGGCCGCCCATGACGAAATGTTGTATGAGGGGAAGGGGGAGAGGAGGTTCCATCAAAATGGAAGATTTCGCGAAGGGGGGGGGGGGCCGGGGCCGCGCTATGGGCCGCCCCCTGGATACGTGCCGGGCCATGGGTGATACGAGGAGGCGATCGATTCGTCCGACGAACGCCTACGCTCGGGCCACGATGGACAGAGGACGGAGCCGCCGAGGCCAATCCAACGTCATGTAAAGCGGCAGTTAGGCTCATCGTTCATGGCACAAAAGGAACGGCGTTCTCTGAAGACTGGAGGCAGAATTAACGCCTGGAGCAAGTTCGAAGTACGTGTGATTCGTATCCATACGAATGCTTCGAAGATGTTCGTGGACATTTCTTGCATGACCAATGTGTGACAGGAGTGTCGTACGAGGAAAGAACCCGCCTCAGAAAGTGTCTTCAGACTTTTTTCACTGATGAATGAGCGCGCGGGACTGCGGCTAAGGGGGCCCTGCAACGATATTCGATTGGAATGTTTTCTTCACTCTGCACGAGCTTACTGGCACTAGTGGGACCCAAGTATATGCTCGCAAGCAACGCCACTGAATAAGAAGCTCGTTTCTTGTGGTGTCATTTTAAACAAACACTGAACTTTAAAAATATATTTTTGGTGCCTAATTAGGACAGGCATGTCTTAAAACTAATGTTCATCGAAAGAAAAAAGTTTTGCCCATTCTTTATCCTACAATGCGAATTTTTCGATTTGCAGGCCAAACCGAAATTGTACCCCTCTGGGGCCAGTGGGATGATGATGATAGCTCTTGTACCCGGGATTGTGCTTTCCGAAAAGGATTGTAGGTAACTCGGACGGCTCACTTGAGGGGTACAAAAGCCATCATCATCATCCCATAGAAGTATACAATTTCGAGTTTCGCTCACATCGAAAAATTCGCATTCTACTTAAATATTGGGCAAAAATTATTTTTCTTCGACGAACGATAGTTTTGAGACATGCCTGTCCTAATTAGGTATTCAAAATTTGGTTTGGTGTCCTTTAAAACAAAAGCGAGCCTTGCCTTTTCCTTTTTTTTTTTTTCAATATCTTTTCGCAAAACTCGATGACGTACCTGGGGGGTCGCAGTAGGCCCCCAGTGACGATATTTTAATGAGGCTCATAGGTTGGACCCGAGCAATGCGTGAGCACTCGATCTGGGCTCGTGATGATCGATAGCTCGACGAGCATTCGAGTAGTGGCCCTTATCCAATCGCCGCAATGACGACAATAGACGAACCATATAGCAATGTCTGGAACTCGGCGCGTGTCCTGTGCACGCCACCCCACCGCGTGGCTGTGACCGTCATTGGCTGCATATCATCGGCACGCAGATCACGTGGCCGCTTCTTCTGGCTGCGAGCTAAAGCAAGTATCAGCTGCTGCGTTTTTTTCTGTTTTTTTCCTGCCGTTTTATTGCGTGAGGAGAAAAACGATCCCGTGTTTCCTATAGGTCATTCACGTCAGTGCTTCGTTCTAAGCGGTATTTGCGCAAAGTACAAAACTCATTGCGACGCCCCTTTCAAAGTTCACGTGACCTTCGAGAGGCGAGCGGCAACGCGCGGCTGAGCCTAATCACGTGATTACGTTCTCAGCACCGGATTGGCTCGGGTGGCTCGTAGCGACCGCTGCGGTTTGTCGTAAGGTGGAAGGCATCAGCCCCCAGCGCACTGTCAGCCAAGGGGGCGAACGACGCGCTGCTGCAGCAAGACCGGGCGTGAGCGCGTGGCCGCCCGAGGCACCACGGGGAGCGTCGTCGGGGAGGTCGTTGTCCCCCGCCGGGACGCCGTCTCGGCACACACACACTCGAGGCGGGCAGGCAAACACGGCCCACGGGAAGCCCGCCACGCCGCTCCGTAAGGGCTACCGGGCGGGGGCTCTGCATGCCGTCTCCGGGCGCGCCGAGGACAGGCCCTGCCCGAGCAGCGCAGATTTGGCCGGTCACCGGCCAATGGCTGGCAATGGTCCTTTGGACAGTGGCCAGACAGTGGCCAGCCGTTGGCCGATGGCCGTGGCCTTCATACTGGCCACTGGCCTTGGCCTATATACTGACCAAAGCCTGGCAGAGCCCACGACGAAGCGGCCGCCGAAATGGAAAAGGTGGAGCGGCAGACAACGGATGGAGAGGAGAGCCACGTGACTGGCACCCCGCTGCGGCGAGACGCCGAAATGCACTTCTCTCGAGCGAACAAGTATGTTTCGGGTCCTCGCCGCTGCAAAAGATGTGCACTGACGTCCAGGTTCCCCGTGAAATGGCTATTTGATGCTCTGTGCTACCATATCCTCGCGCTCCAAAATTTGCGACCGGGCATCTCTATGGCTCCGTTGTCGAACTCCCAGGCTTTGTGAGTATAGACTATAGAGGATCCTATGCTCTGGCCACTCGGCCGAACATTGGCCGATGAATGGCCACTCTTTGGTCACTAACCACAAGACCATCGCTAGCCATTGGCCAATGCTTGGCCAAAATACGTGCTGCTTGGGGAACCCACCTGGACCACGGCTAGTGTTCTGAGTGCACCTGGGCAACTTGGAGCAAGCGGTCCCATATGGTTCGCACTGACGTCACATCAGAAGACATTGCATTCGCATTGCTGCTCGGAGCACACCTTTCGCACTTACATATCGCGCAGCCGAATATTTGTTTTCTCTTGACCACCAGAACGTTGCGATGACCGGGTCGCGTGCAAGCCTCTAGAAAACGAGGCCGTGGTCTCTTTCACTTACCGGAGGCCAGGGAGGGGTGCATTTTGGATACGAGTTCTGTTCCAGCGTTTCGGCTGCAACTCGTGTTCTGAGACAAACGCGGTGCCACATTTGTGTCCAATTTGTGCCCCACACTGCACTTAGGTCTTTAACGTAGAACACCTTTCACAAACCTGCTATCATATATCTGTAGTACGTGGCAGCTTCAGGAAAGCAGGGTGACATTCCAGCCTCTTGTTACTGCTCCGCGGTGAATGATTCTGGGGCCGATGACAAAGCTGAAAAACGAATGACGAGGCAAGACAAGGAACCTATTAAGCCTAGCGTTTTTTTTTTTTGGCTGTCATTGTCCATAAGATGTGTCTGGATATCATAGCTGAGGTCCCATTTTGGCCCCTGGCGAGTTTTTCCCTGGCTGAACGCCGAGTCACATCCTTAAGTTTAGTTGGGCGAGCGACCAACCCGGAATTGTTCATCTCTTCCCGCGTATGCGGATGACCGGGCAGAATTTTCTTGAGTCGTTGTCACCCACAAACGAATAGTGAGAGATGTCTCACGAACGCGGATGTGTTTCTTCCGAGCGTCTCTTCATCCACCGTGGGATTTGTGAACGACAGCGAAACGACTCGACATTTCCGAAGGAAACACCGCGTACCGATTCGTTCCTTCGCGAAATAACCTGTAGGTTTCCAACCTCACCTAGCATTCTATCGCGTCACCAGCACGCGATCATCTCCACCCTCCTTTGTGCTCGAGGAAAACATCGCTGTGCCTCCGCTAACTCCAGGCATCGCAGGTTACGGTGACTGATGCTGCGCGAGAGGCGCGCTCGCGGACACTTCGTCGGGCGTGCTGCGCGCAACAATCAATCAATCAATCACGCGCGCGTGAGTGTTCCCGGCAGATTCTGCGGGCGTTCGCGCGAACAAAAGGGAGGCCGGCGCCGAGGGTCCCCGCCAAGGTTGCCCGACTAACCTTGGCCCGGCGTCCTCGTGCCCGTTTCTGCGCCGCCGGACCAGGCGCATGTCTTCGCCGCGCACTTGGCGGCGCCCAGTCGAGACTCCGCTCACCGACCACGCGGTGCACACACCGAGGGCCACGGCACTCGGACCGACGAGGGGGTCCCGCAAGTGCCATGGCCGGTTCCTTGCGTTTCTAGTGCACCACCTGGAGCCCGTTGGCGTCGAGATGCTTCGGTGCCGACATTTCGAGCCGGTGTCACACTGCTCAAGCATGTCTACAGACAGTTTTTGTACGACCAATTGTCATGTCAGAAACGCCTCTGCAGACTGCCATTTATATGATGTATTAGTGGCGTTACTGTGGTTTTATGGGTCTTACCCGTGACGTCATGAAATATATATATCAGTTGCGAACGAGAACTATCGATGATGCCTGTAATTCCACGTGTCGCGTTCAATCGAATGACATTAGGCAGTTTTGGTGAGTCGCTTTGTCGCGAACGGTTCGTGCCCGAACGGTCCGGGCGACGCCACTGCCCATGTGTGCTGGAATCGTTCGGGACTTTGAGAAAATGGATGGGTAGTGAGTCGTTTCGAGGAGACCGATTCGTCCCCGAAGGAGCAGACGCTCTGCAGCAGCTGTGCATGGGCGCTACCATAACCGACCTTCAATTTTTGTTTCCTTTTGTTACGTTTACCTCCCTTCATCGTGACCACGAGCGGGGCAGGTTATCGCCTTTTTAGATTATACTCTGTCCTTCTCCCCGGCATTGTCCTTCGTAAAAAATCGCCAACGCCCGCTTCACTGGCTCACGGCATCTGGATAAGACGAGAGAAGGTCATCAATGGCAGCCCCTAATCTGGTGCGTGTGCAAAACGCCTATAAATTTCGGCACCTGTCTAGGTCCGCTTGAGGACGATTCGAAGCCTTTCTGCACTGGCGAATAGAATAAGACAGAGCTTGGGCGCTTGGAGGTACGTTTGGGGGGTGGTGCAAATCACATCTCATGGCGGTCCAAAGAGGCAGCTGTGGTTTTCCCTTTAAGATGTATGAAAGGTTCGTCTATCAGCCATTCACCGACATTTCCAGCGAAGTCTGCAAACTTCTAAAGAGCTGAATCTGATTGTCGTCGCTGGCACGACAGTGAGTTCAGTAACATCGCGTTCCCTTGAGACTTATCTATTGAAAAATACAAGCCCGCTCGATATACAACACTACGATGTTCTGGTAAAAAATCCAACACCGAGCTGGCAAATTTATATGTTATCATACTCACTTCAAAACGCTCTTATGGAGTTCGCGAAGCTGCATGCGGGCTGTGTTGGGCGTTTGTTGTCAGAGTTCTCCAGGGAAGCGTACCGAGACCTTTATGGAGCTCGTGTCGCAGAAGAAGCCGGCGTCGGTGGGACGGGGAAAATCCAGGATTGGTCTATTGGGTCGCTGACGCTGACAGCCACATGATCTCGAGCGGGAATTTCGAACAACTCACGACGCTCATGGCGAGACGTCACGTCCGCGTTGATGAGTGTGAGATAAAACATGATATGTTATGCGACTTGAAGGTCGCCCGGCGCCTCAAATGATTTCACTTCATAAAGTAACTAATTTGCCTTAAACCAAAAAAAATAAATAAATGAATAATTTTATGCTGAGAAGCGAGTCGAACTCACGACCTTCGGTTGCGAGTCAGACACGCTAGCGACTAGAGTCACACAGACGCTTTTTTTTTATTACTTCCCACTGGGAAGGCCGAAGGCCGACGTTAGACCG
>JAZHYW010059647.1:0-13681 GCA_037355805.1 Ixodes ricinus | reverse complement strand
TTTAAAGGGCCCCTGAAAAAGAAAAAAAAAGTTTTTTTAAAACAGTCTGGTTGGGACACGCGTGTCAAAAAAATAAATTTTACGCGAAAAAAAATTTTTAGAGCAATATTGACTGCGCCAGACGCAATTTAGTCGGTAGTCACCTCCTTTCCACTTTTTCTCTCTCGGCATTTCGGGCGCGTGGAGGAGAGGTACTCCCCGCCTCCTCGTAGTGGATCGGCTTGGCTGCTTGGCTGGCTTGTCTGCGCCCCGTACGAGAGCCATTGCTACTTCCTGTGTCTGCTGGTCGCACGTCGTACCGCGTCGTACAGCCGATTCACACGACGGACCGAATCGCGATTTTTGTCCGCAGACCGTGCACCAGTGACCGGCACGTCACCGATTCCTGCAATCCGCGCCTGTCCTGGCGGACGCGCCTTTTTTCACTCGCGGATTTTTGGCGGGAGATTGACTTGAAAAGCGTTTAGTCTGGCAACGGGTACATTGTTTTCTTTGTTTTTGTTTCTGGGCGATGAAAACAGAAGTGGCGCATCGTTGTGTTTTGTGCGTTCGCTGGTTCATTTTGTCGGGCGTTTCTTCGTTCCACGTGTGAAAGGAACTGCAGGGAAACTTTGTCTGGCTGACGCGACGCAGGTTCCTGTACTCCTCCGGTCCGCGTCAAGAAGCTTCCGTCAAAACTCGTCTAGCACGCCGCGATGATTCTTGCACGTCCAATCAGGATTTCACCGAGCAAGACCTCTCTTGTGGCTGTGGTGAACTTGAGTGTTGTGCACGAGCGCGGAGTGCGTGAAGGCATCTCCAAACGCCCCTTCGCGAGCCCAGAACTTCGCCGCTTCTACGCGGAACCCTTCTCGAGCAGGACCATGCCTGTGTCACTTCATGCTTTGGGCTAGTAAGCTTAGTGGCGCTTCGCGCGAAGCCTATCACGGTGTTTTGTCTCGATCGGTACTGCGACAGTCGGCGTACGATTCATCATCGCGGTAGCCGAACGTCGATTTCTCTCTGGACAACGGTAGCCACGGTGCGATGTAGGCGCTTCGCGGGCACTGCGGGGTGGCGACCAGGTTCCGTCCGTCCTCGCTCGTCTGCTCGTCGCTCTCGCCTCGTGCGGATGCGCTTGGGAGGCAGACGAACCGCAGACATGGTCGTCACCGTCCGCGTGATCAGTCCGTCTTGTGAATCGGCCAGTGACTAACTAACACAAGCAACAAGTCCTCTTCAGGGAGGTCTCTCACATATAGAACGCGATGAAATCCATAGAACCGCCCGAGGACGCCAGACGCGTTGCAAGCGTTGAATGCTGACGACCGATGACAGAAAACAAAAATGGCGAAGCTTTTGTTTGTTGTTCTATCCGAAATCGGAAGTAACGGCGATTTTGTAAAACGTTTAGTGAACAATTGCGACGCTCATTCGACTTTGCGAACGCTTAATCTTCATCACTCGACTGTTTTGTAACCTAATCCAATACAAATTGTCTATTAGTTTTTGAACAGCATAGCATGCACTGGAAGATAATTCCTAATTAAGAGTTTCCACAAGTGAGTCGTTGACGAACTCGTTTTGAAACTATCCAGTGATTACAGAGAGTACCATAGTAGGCAACGCGTTAACATGATTGGTGCGGATCCGTGCCACATAAAGAACGAAGGTGACGACCTTTTCCGCGACTTCTTACAAACAGGTGTCCGCTCAATGACATCGCGGCCAATCAGCGCATAGGAGCGACGCACAAACTTACTTTTACCTCCTCTTATTCGACAGTTTACTTTATGGCACCGAGCTTGCGCCAGATCATAGCCTGCTCTTGCATGAGATGGGCTCGCGCTTGGCGAAGAGAACATACGAGAAATATATTTTCCGACTGCCATACACACACAAACAAAACGAAAAAACAAAACCAGAAGAAGGACCGGGCGCGAACGAGAAGTTCGGTATTAGTGCCCAAGCCACCGAAGCAGTCATTGTGCGACACATGCTGTCGCGAAACCTGCTTAAATCGGGTTCGAAGAATGGTGCTGCTGTCGGGGCACGGCGCTAATATCGAAGCTTCTGGCCTGCGTACGTTCCCTGTTTATATTTGTTTTTACGGCGGTGAACTTTTTTTCCAATACAGCTGGCTTCCGCAGTGTAAAAGAAACTATGGACAGATTATAGTCATGCTAAGCCGTGCTTTCTTTATACCTCTTCATCGTCAAGCTTAATTAAAAAAACAAAACTACCTGTTTTTTAGCTATATTTAATGCTCAATATGTGCAAACAAATCTCATGTGAAGGTGCAGCTTTATATGCCCATGCATGAGGAGACAGTTATTAGGAACACAAGGGGAGTATTCTCAGAATCAATGTAGAGAATTATATACGAGAGGAGCACCCAAAAGTAACTAGAATGAATTTCTGAAGTTCGTAGTACCAGCTTCCGCCGCTAGCAACGCTTAGCGACACCTATTCCGAGTCAGTTTGCCGACCGACGTTGTCTGCTAAAGTTCTAGCGGCATGTTGTACATTTTCTCCTCATGCGCGTCAAAATCATTTCTCGTTTTTTGCAAAGCCTGATTTGAAGGAACAGCGTGCGGCCATGAAATTGTCTTTTTTATGCTTCCGACAGTTTACAAAGAATATTCTATTAAGAAATCGTAGTTGTTTGAGTGGTATTCTCGCTTCAAGGCCGGTGAATTATTGATCGACGATCAAGCTCGTTCAGGGCAACCCTCAACGTTCACTACTGATGAAAGCATAGACAAATTCGAGAAATAATCGTTCACTCCAAGTTTGTTTCTTCTGGTGAAACCTGTTAATCTGATGTTTTATCTTTTGCGACGCTCGTGCAACTCAGTGAAGCAGAAACGCCGCGACTTGAGGAAAAGGGGAGAGTGGCGGTTCCATCAACGACAATGCCCGCAGCACACACCGCCGTAATTGCAACAATTGTTGAACAAGAATGGCATGACACCGCTTCTCCAGCCCCTATTCACCGAACCTCGTCCCCTGTGACTTTTTTTGTACGACGCCCGTATAAAAAATGCGCGACGATCAGACGACGTGAAGCGTTTAGACAGTGGTAGCTGTGCTTTTATTCGACGATATGACGATGACGATCGAGTGACATTGTGCCGATCGTGCGTCATACTGGTGATCTGATGTTCAAGTGACGTTGCGTTGATTTTGCGTTGATATACGTTGTTAATGAATAAGGTATCGATGTGTTTCCTGCGAAATTTAGCGGAGAAACTGAATTGGTGCATGTACGCTTTAAAAAGTCCGTGCGCCTACTTTCCCGCACAGCACTTGGAGTGCCAATGAGCGCAACTTACGAAGGCAGCTCAGCGAATGACGATGCCGATACAATATGTTTAGATTAAAACGCAGTCTGAGTTGTGACATTAACCAATGCAAGACGTCACGCTTGCATTGCTTAATGTCACGACTCAGACTGCCTTTTTGTCCCTAGGCGGCTTGCATCGTCATTCGCTGAAACTGCTCGTAGCTGCGGTGATTGGCTCTCCGAGTGCTGTGCGAAAGTAGACGCACGGGCTTTTTTTAGAGTGTACACCACGTGACGTCAATTTTTCCGATAAATGTAGCGGGAAAACTAAATTGGTGCATAGGTCACGTGACCTCACGTTAGATGCCACTAAATTTTAGCAGATGACGCCGGTCGGTAAACTGACCCGCAAGGGGTAAGTGCCACTAAGCACTGCTAGCGGTGGGAGCTGGTCACTACGAACGCCCTGCCTCTCCAGATATTCATTCCGGTTACATTTGGGTCCCCCTCATGTGCTACTGCTCGCTCTTTTTCCCCTTCATCTAGGCTCATTCGAAAAACGCTGCTTCTGGTTCTGTAATCGTATGCATTAAAGAAAAATATTATTCTATCATCATCTCGCGAATAATGTCAGTAGACATTGCATGTGCAGCGTATTTTGAAGTGCACTGGGTTAGCGTAACACTAACCTGTCAGTTTCACGAGACACTGCGTGGCGGTGTAACGCTAACCGCATTGTTACGTGACGCTGCGTCTCGTGACACCCCACCAACCATGATATCATGTCATGTGACGCCACGGTGTCAAGTTATGTTATCACCCGAGGACATGGTGTGACGTCCTTGTTTCGCGTGACGATCATCACACCGATGACGTTACGTAAACCGCGTTCGCTAAATTTAGCCAGACGCACGGTCTCTATTCTCCTCCTCACTTCAGCCACCCTCTACCGAAGTTACGCTGGACAGATGATCGTAAGGAGACCGCTACCCTAGTAACAAATCTTATACGTATAAGAAAGATGTTCGATCAGTAAACGCTTACTATCAAATAAGATCTTATAAGAGCATACAAGAACCATATAAGAACAATATACGAGTATATAAAAGGTTACTAGAAATTGATAAGAAGTTTCCTACAACTTCTTATATAATCATGTATTCTTCTTATATGCTTCTTGTATGGTCTTATAAGATCTTATGATATCTTATTTGATGCTTTTATTGAACAATGCTTTTATTGGACAAAGCAATTTTTATACATATGACATTTGCTCCCAAGTTAGGCATGACGCTATAAATGCTTCCGATTTTAAAGGCGTCGTCAGAGCAGTAATGTAACAGGTCTAACCGTCACTGACAGCTCGAAGGCCAACGTACACTTCGCGCTTTCCACTTTTGTTCGCCTCCTCCTTTTCTACATCCTTTACACTTTTTGCCTTGCCCCACCAACTGGCGCTAAGCGGATTATCTTTCCTGCAGAAAACCGAGGTTGTATATCGGACTTTAAGAAAAACTGGGCGTGACGAGTCCCGATTTCCCTAGTATCGCTCTGCAGACGAATTCCACACATTGCGGACAAATCACATCAGCTGGTAAGGACACCGAAGAACGAATCACGAATCAGAAAGCATAATCATGATAGGTCACACCCTGAGCTTCCTTAAACTGTCCCTAACCACGCACCAAAACCCAACTCTCTGACGTGACGGCACTGCGGTGGCGCTGCTGTCGGTATTGTGCATGCGCACACGCCTCATGAAAATTTCGTTTTTGCGCGCCCGAAAGTGCACACGTGAAAATTTTCCGGACAAAAAAGCAAAAAAACAACAAAATAATGACTAATTCGCAAGTTGTTTTTCTATCCCTCAGATGATCTTTGGTGTCCGAGGGCGACTGAATTGATGGCGAACAAAATACGCATCGTCTAAGACGCGTGGAAGATAGGCAAGATAGACCACGCCGTCCGAGCTGTCAGCGGAGGCTAATCAGAGAAAGCAGGCGGCCCTAGTTCGAAACCGATCGCGTCCTGTTCTTAGCGGCACGCTTGCTATACTCTCGACCAGTAAGTACAAGAAAAAAAAGCTCCACGGGCACATATCGGACTCCGGGTTCATCCAACCAGACACCGTCTCTGCGGGTCTATCTTTCATTTCTTTTCACCGTAGTTTTTTATTTTTTTTAGCGAAACATACTTAATCTTTTCTTTCGGCTCTCTTTCACGCCCCGAGGCCAGTTACGCCTGAAAGGTTTCCTGTGCCTTTCGCTTTGATGACTTCGTGATGTCGTTTTGATGGCGCTATTGTCCCTGTTTGGCTTCGGCGTCGGATCTTCCTTCCGACCGACCGCTCTCGACACGACACCCGAGGACGCGTTTCATTTCCGATAGAAGTAGAAAGCAGGGATGGCGAAAAAAAGCAGCTCAGAGCTATACAGTGAGGTAGAGTAAATGCTACTAGATCAGCTCAGTTACGGAACTGCCCATATAGACGCTGCTTCCAGCAGGCAGCATGTTGAGGTTCCAGAATACGTTTAAACTATAGTAAAAAAAAAATCCAAAAGATAGGACGTTTTAGAATAACGTACGCAATTTTAGCGCACGCTTGCGCTAAATTCAGTGTTTGCGTTAGCTCACGTTAAGCGAGGGAGTTGTAGAATAACGTTTTTCCGCCGCGACGCAAAAACCCAAGAATCTCTCTGCAACGCCGCCAAGGTGCAGTAACAATATTCATTTCATACACGAAATGCTGTAATTTGAGAAAATACAAGTTTTTTATTTTTGTCCAGAGGTGACATTTTAGATTTGTTTAAATAGGGAAATGCGACGAGAGCGGTTGACCGGTAGTGTTCGCTTATGTCGCCTCGGCAAGAGAGGTCTCGTCTCTCGTGTTCAGACCTTCGCACACCGTACCTTGACCGAGAAACGTTCGCGGGTCGCAAGCAAGTTGTCGGTGATCGTTGCCCACCTTGCTTGGTCTTCCAAACCGTTTGGGACGTGCATCTTCCGTAGGAGTGCAATGTCGTCCCGTATTTAACATCGTAATCGCGAGCATGCCGCCAGCGTTGCGCTCACGACGACCGCCAAGGCGGCCGTATATAGCCGCGGCGTCCGCGGTCCTGGGAGCAGCCATTTTATAACTGCTCGTCTTGGCTTTAGCCAACTTCTCGCGCATCATAAATCCTTTTTGGAGGAGCGCAAAGACTCTTCGTGTATGTACGCGATTTCCAGAAAAATAGCGTGCGCTAAGATGAAATAATATGCACTCAGCGCTAACGCGTTTCGCGCACGCAAGGCACGAAACGCGGTTAGCACTCGGTGCATATGCGTAGTGGTGACGACGCTATTGTTCGCTTACGCTAAGCCTTTGCCTCACCATTCTAACTCTCATTAACGCCAACGAACTTGCAAAACGTATAGTAAATAAATAAAAAAATAATTTTACATTTGATGGATCGATGATGGGAGAAATGCAGTTTGCCGCAAAACGCAATCCCCCCTCAAAAAAAAGAAAAAGTCCGACATTTATTTCGTACTTGAGAACATCGTATGACGATTGGCACCCTGTTTCGACGGCCTGCAAGAAAATGTCAGAGGTATTGTGCGAGTTATAAAAAAAAGTTAAGAAAAAAACGACGCTTTTTTGCTCTGTGTTCAATGCGGTGTTTCGAACACTCGCTCTTGTTTTGTGATAAATCGTTCGGCCGTGAAAAAGCGTTCCTTCGAGACCCCTTGAACTGCGGCCTCGCTTCAAAGCCAGTAGAAAAACAAAAAAGGAACGAGACGGGATGCATTGAGAGCGATCAATCAGACTAAAGGGGCGTCTTTAGTTCGTCATTCTTTGTTTTCTTCCTCGTCGTGGCGTCGACGTGATCTGCACTCGAATCAACTTCCACCAAAACTCCCGAGAAGGATTCGACGATAAAATGTCACAGAAGAAAAAAGCATGTAAGGTGGTAACAAGAAAGGGAATGTTTATAAACAAAACGCGTCTGTCGACGGGAGCTGTGTTTACTGAGAGCGCGCGGGAACTCGTCTTTCGTCCGCATCGTTCTGTGTTTTGTCCCTTGTCCGTATCCCCAGTCTCGGGTTTACGACTATGCTCAAATTACACCAGCCAGCCTGCATCCTCACCATTGCTTCATCGCACGTTCCGTTTGACAGCCAGCGTCACCCACCACCTTAGCGTGACGCCGCAAACATGAGTTCGTGACGTCACCGAGAGGTCGATTGACGCCGATGTGGTGGTTATGAGCGAAACTGGCACTGGTGAATGTTGCTTTTCTTTATTTCTTAAAACGACTATAGGAACATTTTACAAACGCACGCAACGACTATAGGAGAACTTTATTAGTTGCCACCAAGGGGTGCCAGTTTGATAAGTATGGGATTGTTTATTCATTTTGATTAAGCCACGACTCTTTCAGAGACATCCGACTGGTCAACTAGGTGCATCAGAGTTCGGAGTGTGAATCTTCGCGGTAATGATATTCGTCGGACGAGCCAGATATTTTAGAGACTGTTGCTCTCTTTTGTTAATTCGATCGCCAAGGGCAAAAAAGTGAAACCACCAAACTACCAATAAAACAACCTAGCGAATAATGGGACTACGGGGTTTTGAACGACTTAAAATTAACCTCGAAATAGTCCCCTTTACTCAACGATGGTTTCGGGCGTTTTTATAGCCTGCTTTCAAGTGGCTGTTTTTCAGCGGAATGTGTTGGAAAGTTGACTTCAACCCCTCTAACGTACGCAAAAAAAAAAAAAAAACATTTATAAAGTTCCGGGTACCGATGGCGATCATAATTTTGACCTTGGTCATTCTAATAGTTAAGAATCTATAACATTTAGACAGGATTCGCTTATACTATCGGCACTGACATCTTAAAAAGCGCAGGGCGTGTCGACTGCTGAGCATCTTATTCCCGCTCCGAAGACAAAGAGATTGGGCAGTATCCAATGCGGACGCCGAAGAACAAATCACCGAGAACCTAATAAACCCAGCCCTCCAATTCTTAAGCTCTCAGTGACCGTAGCAACAGTGCTACACGCATTTGGCATGCCTCAAGTGCAACTGAGCGTGCACTTATAATACGTATAAAACTTTAACAAAACGCGCTGCCACACTCTGGCGTAGATCACGCAAATATCAAATCATTGTACAGCGAAAAAAAAAAACAGTTTTCTGGATGCATGTTTTTTTTTGTTTTGTTTTTAATTAAGTTATTGACGGAGTTTCTCGTTCTGTGGATGGCAGTGATTGCCTGTTGGCGTGCTGGGCAGGGAAGTGGAGTTTAGTCTACTGTGCGCGGGGTAGTCTGGTACGAGGAACATCCGTCGGAATTTCGAGATTTTTCTGATCGATACTGGGGCTAATATCTGCTTACTATTTTCCTTTCGAGCTCAAGGGTGGAAGAGGTACGCATCCGGTTCTAAAAGGCATTTCCGTCACGCAGATTGTTTTTATCTTTTAGTAGCATTACTATAAACATAATCAGCACAAAGTTAGGGCGGAAGCGAGCTGGTGATGGTTGAACAAAATAAGACTACTATATGTCGGTGACAGGTTACAGGTACGTTTATACTCCAACGTAACGTCGACGGGCGCGGCGTAGCGCAGCGCGCACAGATACTGATTGGTCGCAGATATCGAGTTCCTGGTTGCCGGCCAATGAAAGGCGTGCGTTCTGCGCTGCGCTGCGTTCTCTGCGCTCGACGTCGGAGTTCAGGGAAACTCCTCCCAGCTCTTTTCTCTTGGGCAGGGCGATGACTAGAGAGGAGGTGGCCCTCTCCAGCGATCTCTCTGCTAAACTGGAAAGGGATGGGAGGAGTTTCCCCGAACTCTTGACGTGTCACCGACATTAGGGAGAAGGAGGGACGACACAGAATACTTCTCTCTCATTTCGTCCGTCTTTCTCTCTAGTTTATAGGGGTTATAGAATATTATGTTTAACGGAATGTTTTCACTTACTATACAGCCACGGACAGAGTGAGAACAGCAGGGCCTGTTTTTCAAACGCCCGGCCTCCAGCACCCACCTTCGACCGTGCTTTGGCTACAATCGCACGCGCTCGAGGTGCACGAGACGTCGAAGCATTGTCGAAGGTAGGCAGCTCGCACTGGAGGCGGGGCAACTGAAGCTCCTACCTGCCGTTGTCCCCTTGTCTATAAATGCTGAAGTCAGAAACGTTGGCAAGGTGGCGCAAGCTGCCTCCAGGTTAGAGCGGTTCGGCTGTTCGCGCATCTATACATTCGTGCGTGCTATTGCGAA
Source organism: Ixodes ricinus (assembly GCA_037355805.1). Taxonomy (NCBI): domain Eukaryota; kingdom Metazoa; phylum Arthropoda; class Arachnida; order Ixodida; family Ixodidae; genus Ixodes; species Ixodes ricinus. The sequence goes on along the minus strand of JAZHYW010059647.1, from coordinate 4,148 downwards.
GGCCGCTGAATCTAGCGTAGGCAATTTGTGCACGGACCTTGAGCATGAACGTTTTAATTGCTACTTATTTTCTTGTTGTTTGTTTTGTGGTTAAGAGAAAGTAATACATCCTAGAATAAACGCAAGATTTTATATATATATAGGCATGTATTGTACTTTTCGTTCTTTGGCAATTGACTCCGTAAGGGATGACGTCAAAACATGGCGCTGTGCTCCAAACAAAGCGTTGCTAGGGCTGTTGTTAGCGGCAAATGCATGGAGGCTCAACACCAAGTTAAAATTTATCTGATCAAAAAAGACTAGTTTTCTTATAAGCATTGCGTCTTCTCAATATCTAATCACAAAGACCTTCTATCGGCTTAGTGCCATAACGATTTGATAAAAGCGCTCAATAAAGCTTCACCACTGCGCTTGCCTTGCTATTAGACGACAGGATGGCTTCGCAGGTTCAGTGGTTCTTTCTGAGGGAGTACGCTGCCGACTTAAATATATTTATTGCTAAATTACCCAATCATCAAGGAGAATGCTAGGAATGTAAGTGCGCACGGCGCACTTGCTGGCCTTCTTCGTATAGGAGATTCGAAATAAATAGCAATATAAAGCGTTGAAGAACGTGCGTGCAAGATGCCATTTGTTTTAGGACATCAAGTGCAGCTTACTCGTAATCGTGAGAGTACCTGGCGTAGACATGTGCATGCAAGGACCCGATCACCCCCTCCTCACCCCGTCCCGTAACGCCCCCCCCCCCCCCCCCGCGCCCCCAAACGCTTCTTTTAGAGCGCGGCTCTTAGGCGCCCGTTTCCGGCTTGAGCGGCGTCGGCGTCGCCGTCGGCGTAACCGTGACCCCCATCCCCCCCTCCCCCCCGAGGACCTCTGGAGGACCTCGGGTACCTTCGGTGACCTCGGAGAGGAGGGGTCGCGTGACCCCCCCAGGTCACGTGACGCGGGTCACGTGACCCCCGGCACCGCCCCCCTCAGTACCCTTCCCTACTCCTCGTCAAGAGCCGCGCTCTAATTCGGCGGTACAGGGAGTTGTAAGCGGCTTTCACTTTTTTGACTTTACACTCTATAAAAAGTCCCGTGCGTCTACTTTCCCGCACAACACTAAGAAGAGCCAATCAGCTTAACTTATGGAGGCAGCTCAGCGAATGACGATTCCGAAACATATGTTTATACCCAAAAGACGCAGTCTGGAGTTCTGACATTTAGCAATGCAAGCGTGCCGTTTCGCATTGCTTAATGTCACAACTCAGACTTGCGTTTTAATGCGAAAGCATTAACTGTCCCATGGAGCGAGTCGACGTCATTAGTTTGAAGCGCGAAAACGGCGCCTAGTTTCCCTGATCTCAAAGGTCCTATTGGCTGGCGCGCGGCGACGAGGCTCCCATTGGCCGCTGCGCGCGTCAGTTTCAACGACCGCCGCCAGATGGCGCTGCGTGTCCGTGCCGCCAGCGCGCCGATAAAACTAACCGCCGCAACCCCATGCCACTACGTGCCACTACGGGCGCGCGCTCGGAGGCTTCTGCTCGTCTCGCCGCCGACCAACATGCCGTCGCCTCCATCATCCACATCGTCGGCGGAGCTTCTGCTCGTCTCGCCGCCGACGAACCATGCCGTCGCCTCCATCATCCACATCGTCGGCGGAGCTTCTGCTCGTCTCGCCGCCGACCAACATGCCGTCGCCTCCATCATCCACATCGTCGGCGGAGCTTCTGCTCGTCTCGCCGCCGACCAACATGCCGTCGCCTCCATCATCCGCCATCGTCGGCGGAGCTTCTCGCTCGTCTCGCCGCCGACGAACATGCCGTCGCCTCCATCATCCACATCGTCGGCCGGAGCTCCTGCTCGTCTCGCCGCCGACGAAACACATGCCGCCGCCTCCAGCATCCCCATCGTCGGCGGATGCTTCTGCTCGTCTCGCCGCCGACCACCATGCCGTCGTCCTCCATCGAGCCCACATCGTCGGCCGGAGCTCCTGCTCGTCTCGCCGCCGACGAACATGCCGCTCGCCTCCAGCATCCCCATCGTCGGCGGATGCTTCTGCTCGTCTCGCCGCCGACCAACATGCCGTCGCCTCCATCATCCACATCGTCGGCCGGAGCTCCTGCTCGTCCTCGCCGCCGACGAATCATGCCGCCGCCTCCAGCATCCCCATCGTCGGCGGATGCTCGCTCGCTCGTCTCGCCGCCGACCAACATGCCGTCGCCTCCATCATCCACATCGTCGGCCGGAGCTCCTGCTCGTCTCGCCGCCGACCAACACGCCGGCCAAGCTCTCCATCATCCCGCATCAGTCGGCGGATGCTTCTGCTCGACTCGCCGCCGACGAACATGCCGTCGTCCTCCATCATCCACATCGTCGGCCGGAGCTCCTGCTCGTCTCGCCGCCGACGAACATCTGCGCCGCCGCCTCCAGCATCCCCATCGTCGGCGGATGCTTCTGCTCGTCTCGCCGCCGACCAACATGCCGTCGCCTCCAAATCATCCACATCGTCGGCCGGGAAGCTCTGCCCGTCTCGCCGCCGACCAACGTTGCCGCCGCCTCCAGCATCCCCATCGTCGGCGGATGCTTCTGCTCGTCTCGCCGCCGACGAACATGCCGTCGCCTCCATCATCCACATCGTCAGCGGTGCTTCTGCTCATCTCGCCGCCGACGAACATGCCGCCGCCTCCATCATCCACATCGTCGGCGGTGCTTCTGCTCGACTCGCCGCCGACCAACATGCCGTCGCCTCCATCATCCACATCGTCGGCGGTGCTTCTGCTCGACTCGCCGCCGACAGAACATGCCCGTCGCTCTCCATCATCCACATCGTCGGCGGTGCTTCTGCTCGACCTCGCCGCCGACGAGCATGCCGTCGCCTCCATCATCTACATCGCCGGCGGTGCTTCTGCTCGACTCGCCGCCGACGAACATGCCGTCGCCTCCATCATCCACATCGTCGGCGGTGCTTCTGCTCGACTCGCCAGCCGACCAACATGCCGTCGCCTCCATCATCCACATCGTCGGCGGTAGGCTCCTGCTCGACTCGCCGCCGACGAACATGCCGTCGCCTCCATCATCCACATCGTCGGCGGTGCTTCTGCTCGTCTCGCCGCCGACGAACATGCCGTCGCCTCCATCATCCACATCGTCGGCGGTGCTTCTGCTCGACTCGCCGCCGACGAACATGCCGTCGCCTCCATCATCCACATCGTCGGCGGTGCTTCTGCTCGACTCGCCGCCGACGAACATGCCGTCGCCTCCATCATCCACATCGTCGGCGGTGCTTCTGCTTGACTCGCCGCCGACGAACATGCCGTCGCCTCCATCATCCACATCGTCGGCGGTGCTTCTGCTCGACTCGCCGCCGACGAACATGCCGTCGCCTCCATCATCCACATCGTCAGCGGTGCTTCTGCTCGACTCGCCGCCGACAAACATGCCGTCGCCTCCATCATCTACATCGTCGGCGGTGCTTCTGCTCGTCTCGCCGCCGACCAACATGCCGTCGCCTCCATCATCCACGTCGTCGACGGTGCTTCTGCTCGTCTCGACGCCGACGAACATGGCGCCGCCTCTAGCATCAACATCGTCGGAGCGAGGCTTCTATGCTTTCGCATTCACAAATCATAAGTGCTTAGGTGTACCTCAAGCTTTTTCTTTTGGTCTAAACATATGTTCGGGCATTGTCATTCACTGAGCTCTCTCCGTAAGTTGCGGTGATTGGCTTTCCGAGTGTTGTGCGGCAAAGTAGACGCACGGTTTTTTTTTTAGAGTGAAGCCACAGTGTAAACCGCCAGAAGTAGATTGCCCCTCTTCCCATCCCATCCCTCCGACTAAGGCCAATCATCGTTGGTTCTGATGATCAAGACCGATAAAACGTGATTCTCAATCACTCGTTTGTTCCCCACCCCCGCCCGTTTCGATCTGGATGAGCATCGTACCGGCGTGCGGTCGTGTATCACTACTGCGTGGTGCACGTTAAAGACCCCAGGCTAGCGGTTGTACCGCACTGGCTAAATTGCTCATCTACAGCGAGTGACTCGTCGCAACTTTAAAAATGGCTGACCAACTACACGCTGTATAAACATCCCCACAACCCAATTTTTTCACTCGTTTGTTTTGGGCTTTTTGCTCTAGAACAGTTACTGCTGCAGACACCAGCA